>SNQJ01S0009977.1:1808-19678 GCA_010110895.2 Picea sitchensis | reverse complement strand
CTAAGGGGAAATGAAATGGAAAGTGAGAAGATGAGAGTGAAAACCTCTATAGTTCAAGTTAGGAAGTGGAAAATGGCTTGCGTAAGAGTCTTGTGGATAAGGGTATGTCTCCGAAGTGAAGTGTATCTGCAATTTTTTTTTATACATGCCTAAGACAAGAGAACATGGAGATATACAAGACAAAATATCAAATGGAAGAGAAAGTGAAGCTTGTTGTTCGATATTGCAGCAATAAAGAGGAATCGAAAATCCTAATAGAGATGCAAGAGACTAAGCTAGTAATTACTAGTTTAACTCAAGTATAATGAAGCAAGACTTTAGTGACAGTATAGGGTTGTTAGGTAGTGTTTTTAGATAATTATTGTAATATCCAAATGGCTGTAAAAAAATATTTCTACAATAGAAAATTATACTCAAACAAATCAGCAAACAACTTTCCCAACAAATAGCCAATACCATGTAGATTAACAATATTAACAACTTGTAAGTAGATTTCAGTGGTAGAGTAGTGAGTAAAGTAGAGTTTAAGAGTGTTTTGTTGCAACCTTAATGACTATAGAAAATGTTATTATAGAAGAAAGAGACACTTGGAAAATCTAGACGCCCTAGTGGTTCAAGAAAACTAAAAGCATGTAAAATTGATTCCACTTTAGACAATTCACATATCTCATTAAAACACATTTTTTAATGCAAGTATTTCATTTCTCCAATCCATTTTTTAGATTAGTTCTTTAAATATATTGGGTAAATAAAGTCTTGGTTATAAGAGTTGTATCCACAATATCTCTATGGGTGTAAGCCCCTTTACTCCCTAGAGCATCCAAAACCAACAAAGATAAATCTAGGAGGGTGTAAGCCCTTTTACTCACCCTAGCAACCTTATAAAAGTGACATAAAAAATAGTAAATAAGATGAAACTTGGTGAAGGGTGTATGCTATAATACTCCTAAAATAGTTGTAGACAATAATATGATGAAACAAAATAAAATACCAACAAAATGTAGAAATGCCCTTAATAATTTCACAAGATACCAAGATAAAAATCGTATTTTACCCAGAACTTTCCATCCACATGCCAAAAGACAAGCCTAAAAAATGTGTGCACCACCCTAGCTCCATAATATACCAAGACAATCATCTAAAACAGTTTCACAAGAGAGAGAGAGGGGTCAAATTCCTAAATAGGGCTCAAATTTCAGCTAAATAGTCTTCTCTAATGAGAGAGCTATGTTAAAATGAAAATGACTTGGTATCTTATTTATAAAATACCTTAATATAATGTTTTTCCACATAATATGAGGATAAACCACAAAAAGGGACGTTGGCCTCCTTTATTTTACCCCTTTACAAAATAAAAATGTTTTTTGCACAAAATAAACCATAAAAATATGATGCAATTCCCTAATTGGGTGACGTCTTGCACTTTTAGCAAAACATTCATCTTGAAGAGGAAGTCGTTGGGCCTCCAAAGACCATCCCTTCATGTGACAGGGTGTTCTCTCCATCAAGCAGGATGATTCATCAAATCACCACCACCATCATCAAACCCTATCCCTAAATCATGACATCAATCCCAAGAGAGAGACGTTATGACCTTCCAAGGTCAAACATTGGGAAAATGAGGGATATGTATCCTCCTTCAAGATGTCTTCTCTTTTCTCAAAAGGAAACTCACATCTTCTGTCTTCACCCAAGGTGTGGGTCATGGCATCCAACCTGTGGGATTCAATCCCTAATGAAGGCCCAAGTTAGACTTGTTCCTCCAAATCGTCAACAAAGCTAGGTCTTGCAAAGGAAAATGAGTGCGCCCTCCAAGGGACTCAATTAAAATGTATCATGGCAAGTAAAGTCACATTTAATACAATATCCAACTAAACATCTGCACCAAAACTACCTTATCAAATTAAACAAGTGCTCAAATACCCTATGTAACTTGCCAAGTTTAGGTATGTGAGGGTTGCCAAGGTGACCTACTGAGTGAGTCATTCCTCAAATCAAGGGGTGTTTCCTAGGTGGACCCTCTCTAAGCCATGTAAGGAATATTGAATGGATGGGAGTCATACCTTTGGGCATGGCATTCATGACATACAATGGTTTATATTGTCTAATTTATTGGTTCCGTTGTAGAGTGTGTTTTATACCTTCGTTTCCAATGCATCCTTTTTCAAATCCTGAATATTGGCATAAATATTTTAAAATCCAAAACAATTGGGTACTACAATTGGGTAACATAAGACTTGAAATAAGTACCAAAATGTCACATGAGGGTAGACTTACAAAGAGTACCATATGGGTAAATAAAACGGTATACCACGCTTGTGTAGATCCCTCAACAAGTGGGACATTTATATATGTGAAATTTGTTTTTTGAAGGTATTCAATTATTTTAAGAGAAACATTTCATTTTTCTAGAGACCTCTGTGGGTGAGAAACTAGAAGGTTATAATTTTATCTTTTATGTTTTTCCAGCTAATTTCCCCATGGGCCTTCAACCCCTTCTTCCCATGAAATGAGGTATAATCCCTTCTTGGTTTAGTACACTGAAAAATACCAAAAGATAAGGAGATGAAAGTGATGAAGTATGGAAAATGATAAGTATGATTGGAAATGGTACGATGAATCGTCAATGAGACCACCCAATAGAAAACTATTTCCCCAAGGGTGACAACTTACTAGGGCACAATTTAAAACACCAAAGTGAAACACGGAAAAGATAATACTTTCTAGGAAGACGTTGTATTATCAAAAGTAACTTTAAATGCAACATATTCAAATGCCTCAAGTACTAAAGTGACACTTACCACAATACTTGACTTGTACCTCATGGAGCAAGATCCATTGTCTTTCGGAAATAGGTCGATGTGGTGAATTCCATCATGATGAACCAAAGAAGTGTGGTGGTGAAGTAGGTATCCATCTTTGTAAGTGGACATCATGAGTCTATCTATCCTTCAACATTCCATGTCTGCAACCTGATGTCCTTGAGACATTATCTCCTTAGTTATCTCTAGAAATGGGGGATAACATCTCACTCCTACTTGGGGACATGTACTCGCCACAGAGTAAATGAGAAACTCAACATATCCTGCTTAGATATGTTCCTACATTGAAACAACAAACTATAAAATCCAGGGTGTCGCACTCATCTTATGCTCATATAAAAAAATCAACACTTCAAAATTGACAACTAATCTTGAAAAAAAAACATTTTTTCGATATAATATGATGAAAGAAAAATATGTAAATCAATAATGCAAGTAGAGAAAACCGAAAATAAAAAATGAAATGTAACTAAACTATCATGAGAAATTGAGATGAAAATGAAGGAAATTAAGATGATCTACCTACTTACCTGGGGCTTGGGCCCTCAAGAGGTCAAGTTCCTTGAATATAGGTTCATAGAAGAGACCCATCGACTGGTAATGGCATATTTCTCCCATCCATGGTGGGAAAGTAGTACTTCTCTTTCTTAGAATTCTTATTGATGACATAAGGGCCAAGCCAAAAGAAATTATTATTTTGATCATACTTGGGCTTGCCCTTCTTCTTATCCCACATGAGTGCAAGGATTCCTTCATTGTAGTTGATGTAAGGTATATTCTCAGACTAGGAATACCAAGGAACTTCTATGTTAAATGCATCATTAATGCATTTTCAAGTTCTTTGCCGCTTTTATTTTCTTCTTTCTTTAATATATTGATGGACCCTCGCTCCTTCCCTTGGAATTTTGCAATATTTTCCTTGTATTTTTCTGTTTTTGGAAGTAGCACATCTATGAAGTCATCCTACATAAAATTTAGGTCTGGTGGATCATATTCAATGGTATCTAGAACCTCATCAAAATCATCCTCGCTGCTATAATAAAGGTCATTTCAATCCAACATATGTTTCCTAGACACCTCTTGGTTATAGTGAATCTTGAAGGTACCATCTCCCATAGGAATGTGTGCATGAGTGAGTTCCACACTAAGAAATCCACCAACGGTGGCTTCCTAACTCCTTGATAGGAGCATGCCCCAAGCATCTGGAACATCAATCACCACTAGATTCATGATAAGTCCAATGTGAGGGAAATATTAGAAGTAGACTTCCATTTGTTCTTTGAGATCATAAACCTTCACCTTCTTGGAATCAATTCCACAAAAATTACCATATGGGTGAGTTGTCTTCAAACTAAGTTGTTTCATGACCTTCAAAGACATCACATTTGTCGAGGCCCTAGAATCTAGCATGAAATTGTTTAAGCAGAGACAATTCACACCAAGAGATATGTAAAAGGTTGGGTTAGCATCCCGTTCTCATCCATGGTACATGGTGTTGAAAATCGGAGGGGATTCTTCTGCTTTGGTTGACACCTTCAATGCTTTCAAGAATTTTCTTCTCATGGAAGGAATCTTGCAGATTTATACCATAGGAATTAACATATTCATCTTACTAATTATGGCTGGGAAATCTATGTTCAACTAAATTTCTTCATTTGACTATGTTGGTTTTAGAAGCAAATCAGGGTATGGAGGTGGGAGAGGCAGATCAAATCTCTTTGAAAATTGAGAAGGATATTCTTTTATCGATTGTGATGGAGCTTGATTCTTTGGTTTTGGATGAACTGAAGTGTATATAGGAATCTTATTCTTTCTAGCATAAGTTAGTATTTCCCTCTTCTTCAATTCTTTTCTTTGATCCTCAGTTAAGTAATTTTAGCCAACCTTCTCTAGCTACTCTTTTGTGGACTTCATCAAGTTGTTCCTATGTGAAGTAAACATAATCATCATCATCATTATCATCTTGGAAATAGAATATTGTATCTATGAAGTCCATACTGTTAGGTGAGTCCTCCTCTCTCCTAGGGAATTCCACTTTCGGATGAGGTTCTCTACAAGGAGAGAATCAATCTGATACATGAATGATGACCATCCCAACAATCTTTAAAACATCAGGATCATTTTCCTCCTATTGAGTCCTTTCATTCCATCCTATAACATCCTTCTATTGTCTAATGAATGGACATCTCAGAGCATTTTGATTTCTCTCCAAATTCGTTAATAGAGTCAGAAATTTATTCTGAGTATTCATATGATCAATGTTTTGAGATATGAGAGCTAGTCAATACGGTGCAATATTTATTTATATGTTCATCTTTGCTTCTATTTTAGCACAAGGATGCTTAAAAGGATCAAACTTGCAGTGGAGAACATTCTCCTCGATATTTTCATTGTACTCATTGGCCAATGCCAAAGCGTTGTGTTTCTTATCCCTTAGGATGAAACCAAATTACCCCTCAAATAAATTCACATAGAGGAGACAAAAAAACGCATATGATGGGCATAAATCCTTAGGATCTCGCTATACAATTTGTCAAATATCATATCAAATTCACTCATTTTCTTGCTCTCCTTCTTCTAAATCTGATTGAACTTAGTCATCAACATTCCACTATCCTTCTTTATTTCCCATCTTCTCTTGAATAACTTAGTGAAATGTTCATATGTTTCTAGGTGATCATTAGAAAATGCCTTGAACCACCTTTGGGAATCTCCAGTCAAGGACATGGCTAGTATCTTCATTGTCACATATTCTTGTTCCACTCCTTCATTTTCCATGCTTCAACCGATTGCATATAGGTGATCTTTAGCTATGACCACATTGTTTCTCGGAAACTCAAGAAACCATTTGTTGTTTTCTTTAGGCATGGTATTGGGGTATCCAACAATGGAAGCCATGTTCAAGGGCTTGTAGAGGTATTTTTCCCAAGGACGATCCATTAGCACAAAGGGAAGATTGTAGTGGAAAATATTTTTGACAACGGAGGAGATGAGAAAGGATTATTGTTATTATTATTATTATTATTATTATTATTATTATTATTATCAAAAAATAGTATACATGGGAAATGGGAATTATGTAGTAGTTTTCTACTTAATATTATTTTATTAAATAAAACTAGAAATGCAATTATAAATTATGAATTTATTAGTAATTTTACAAAATAATTCAGCCATGTTTATATATCATTTCATGGTTAATAGTTTATTTGATTAATGATTACGATTAATGAGCATTACATTAATGTACAAAAATATGAAATATTTGTCAAAATACAGACTAACCTTCTAAGCCATCGAAAGTTTAGTGGTAGGAAAGAATATATGTCACCATTGTGAAAGAAAGAGGGTTGAATATGAAAAGAACTTTCTCCTAGAGTGCCACTGAAATTAGATTTCAATTTAAAAACATTTGTCAAAATAACCACTAACCTTCTAAGCCATTAAGTTTAGGATCCTGGAACCTTTCTCTCAATAAATTTCATATATTAAGGTTTCATAGACCAATGATGGTAAACTTTAACCACCACCACCATCAATCATAATCATCATATATAAATAACATTTAAGATGTACATTGAAATTTTTATTTGTGGTGGGATTTGAAATATTTTTGTTAATAATGTTTCTTTTTTTAATTTTACTTCTTAACTCTATATTATTTTACACATCTCCGTCTTACAAGGATGTAAAAAGCACATATTCAAGTAATAAGAAACTTAATGTGAACATTATGTATGGTCTAAATTGAAATATTTTATTATTATTAATATTTTATTTAAATTTCACTTTTCAACTTCATATTGAGCAACTTCATATTGAATATAAAAATAATTATAAAAAAAATCCAAAATATATTTAAATTCAAAAGGTTTAATTAAATTACTAGTGATAAAGCCCTTTATCATTATAATTTTAAAATGATTTTGATAGAATATAATATACACTAAGAGAAACAATGCAATGACACAATATGACTTCAAAGCCAAAGTTGATTATGATTTTGTTTAAATTTCAAAATGCCCATCTCAATACCAATATTATATGCTAAACATTATTAAAAATAACCATTTAATAAAAAAACATGTGATTGGAAAAATAATAGTTGTTATTTAATGGTATGCTTAGTATTCTTAATAAATGAAAAACCATTTTAAATTCTTAAAGAAAATAATAATCATTTTAAATTATTATTAACAAAAACACTTGTAGTAATTCAAATCAGAGACTATAAAATAATAAACATTAAAAATTGAGTTAAATTTCTAAGTTATTGAAATTACAAATCTACATTATTATTCAATGATATTGGAGATAAATCAATGATAAAATCAGACGAGATTCTTCTTCTTCGGTTGACAACTTCAGTGCTTTCAAGAATCACACAAGAGTCTTCTGCTTCGGTTGACACCTTCAATGCTTTGAGTGGGGGGTACCTAGAGAATACAAAAAAATTGTAGGATGGAAATATTAAAGGAATGATACATCAACAAAATGTGGTACCATGGACTATTATAATTTACGGGTATGTCCAAAATGGGCGATGTGTGGAGGGTTTGAGGTTGTTCTAGAAAATGAAAATCCCAAGAATTGGTTTAGGTAAGTGAGATTTGTGTAACTATTGAGTGCTAATGCTGGTTATCTTAAGTTCAATACTTTTAAAATTATTTGAAATACATAGCTAGTTATTGATAAATACTATTCTAAGTGTTAAATATAATAGAAGAATTGTGACCATGAGTATATGAAAAGCGTAAGATTACTTATTTTATGCAAGGAGGTGGACACAAAGTTAGCTTAGTTTTATTTTCTAAGTAACCTACTAATCTATTGAGGACAAGAAATTTTATGCACTTTACAGGATCATTTAGGATCCTTTTATATCATGAAATGAGCATTTTTGAATTTGTAGATGCTTGGTTAAGATTGCCAACAAGTCTTGATAAAGAGGGGAAGAACAATATTCTATGGGGATTTCTCTTCCTTTTTAAGTTTGTTAAATGATAGTTATTTAAAACCCTTAAAACTTCTTTGATTATTAGTTATAGTGGCATGACAATATATGATGATTATTAATTATAGCAACATGATAACATACCATGAAAATGAAAAGTCATTTCTAGGTAAATTTCAAAATTATGATGCATAATGCTATTATTATTATTATTCTTTTCAAAAACTAGTATACATGGGAAATGAGAATTATGCAGTGGTTTTCTACTTCTTATTTTTTTATTAAATAAAATTAGAAATGCAATTATAAATTATGAATCTATTAGTAATTTTACAAAATAATTCAACCATGTTTATAGATCATTTCATGGTTAATAGTTTATTTGATTAATGATTACGATTAATGAGCATTACATTAATGTACAAGAACATGAAACATTAAAATAGAAATTTGAGTGTCATGGATTTTACCTTCAATCTCTACCACCGAGGACTGGTGGTCAGCTTGTCAACCATCTATGGCTGCATTTATCTGATGCAGACTTCTGCCCATGTCACCCACTATCGAGGCTTCCTGCAAATTGTGAATAGCAGTTCTGTTTGCTGCAATTAAACGTGGACAGTTCCTCCTTAGATGAGGTTCTCCACACTCCCAACACTTTAATGGCTCGTGGGAGTTGTCCCCAAACTTCTTCGTTCCCAGGTTTACCGGTTTACCACTACCTTGCGTATTCGGATGATTGGAGTGAAAATCCTTCCTTGGGAACCTTTTGCTGCATTCTGATAAGGAGTTGGCTGGTATCTCTTCTTCCGTTGGTTTATTCCATCTTGCTTCTTATCCTTCCAAGTCTTGGGAAACTCTACCCGCTGTTTATACTTGTCATAGCACATTCGTGCTTTCCTGAATGTCTCACTCAAGGATTTGGGGTTGTCAAATTCAATTATGTCCCCGTAGGACTGTGGTAAACAACTTAAGAATCATTGGATGTTTACCTTATCCTCCTAGATGTATGGTATGAATCTTAGTAGTTCCAGAAATTTATTTATAAGGTCATCCATCGTAATTTGTCCGAGTCATAATTCATAAAATTATTTCATCTTCCTTTCATAATAGCTTTCAGAAAGGTATTGTTTCTTAAAATACTTCTTGAAGTGGGACCATTCCAACTGTTTCTCCTTTAGGCCCTTGGCCAGTTTCAGGTCCTGTGACCAAATGCTGGCCTTCCCCTTCAGATTGTAGATGGCCATTCTGACCTTCATGTTGCTGGAATAGTTGTATATTTGGAAGTATTTCTTGATGTCCAACAACCATGCCTTGGCTTCTTCTCCTATCCTGGATTCTCTGTCAAAAGTAGTGGGTTTAATCTTTTTAAATTCTCCTTCAATGTGGTCTGTTTGTTTTGTTTTTCTGTCTGGTATGGTTTTGTCTTCAGCTGAAGGTGTCCCTTCAAACGAACTGTCTCCTTTTTCTGTTTTTGCACCAAAATTCTTGGAGGCCCTTTTGCTGACCTGTTCCTCAGGGTTATCATCTTTTGGGTTTTTCTGGTTATTATACTACGCAACAGGACTTCATTTATCTCTTGTTTTTCCTGCTGTGCCTTCTTTAATTTTTCATTGTCGGCCTTGAAAACCTGTGGTTCTACTATAAGCTTTCTCATTGTTTCCAACACCTCTGTGGGTGAGCTTCCATCACTGTTCTATATTGGATCTCCAGGAGATCCTTGTTGCGGATTCTCTTCCATCTTGATTTCTGCAACTTCTTGAGCTGCCATTATTCAACACAAAACAAAAAATCTTTTTGTTTGCAATTCACAAGATTTGTTAGTTTTCTCATAGATCAAAATATATATACTAAGCAATTAATGTGTCCCTGTTCAAGCCTAGTGTTGTAACTTTTTCTCTGATACCATATGTAATGTACATCAAAAATCACCATAAAAAAAAAGTTTGTTTGTACGTTTATCCATGAAAGTTCTGAGACTTCAAGCAAGTAAGTTATCTGTTATAAAGATTGAGTCTGAAAGTTTTTTTAGAGACCTTGTTGTCGTTGATTGTATTTACTATGCAACTTAAACTTCATGCTTGATGGTAAATAATGTATACTCCTCCCTTCACTGTTATTTAAAATCTTGTAAAAATTTCCAATATTTTTCTTATTTGATGATGTCTATAACACCAACACGGATTTAGCTATAATAGGTCTGTTACTTCCATACTTCTAGTCGAGAGAAAGATTCTCCAAATCAAAACACAACAACTCCTGAAGTCATGAAAAGTGGCCAGCATGTCGGGATTTTGAAGTTCAGGATTTCACGAGTTCAACAGTCAATATAAACATACAACCGCTCCCGAAATCGTGAAAAGTGTAAGGCGAGATCTGTATCTCAGGATTTCAGAATTCGGGGTTTCAGTGTTTCAAATGTCAAACAATAGTGAAAAACATTTCCCGAAGTTCCGAAAAGGTAAAGGTGGAACCCGTATTTCGGGATTTCGAAACTCGGGATTTCGGGGTTTCAAATAACAAACAACAGTGCAAAACATTTCCCGAAGTTCCGAAAAGGTAAAGGTGGGACCTGTATTTTGGGATTTCGGAACTCGAGGTTTCGGTGTTTCAAATGTCAAACAACAGCGCAAGACATTTCCTGAAGTTTCTAAAAAAAAAGGTGGGATCCATATTTCAGGATTTCAGAACTCAGGGTTTCAAGGTTTCAAATGTCAAACAAAAGTGCAAAACTTTTCCCGAAGTTCCGAAAAGGTAAAGGTGGGACCCGTATTTTTGGGATTTCGGAACTCGGGGTTTCGGGGTTTCAAATGTCAAACAACAACGCAAGACATTTCCTGAAGTTTCTAAAAAAAAAGGTGGGACCCATTTTTCGAGATTTCGAAACTCAGGGTTTCGGGGTTTCAAATGTCAAACAACAGTGCAAAACTTTTCCCAAAGTTCTGAAAAGGTAAAGGTGGGACTCGTATTTTCGGTATTTCAGAACTTGGGGTTTCAGGGTTTCAAATGTCAAACAACAACGCAAGACATTTCTCGAAGTTTCGAAAAGGTAAAGGTGGGACCCGTATTTTCGTGATTTCAGAACTCAGGGTTTCAAGGCTCCACTACCCAAACCCATCCTGCAATAACTCCCAAAATGTGAAAGAAAGGTAAAAGGATTAGCAGTTCGGGGTTATGAAATTTCTTAAATTCGTCAAAAAACTTAACTGTGGAAAAGGAAGACCGTTTAAACAAAACAAGGAAGGCATAATGAAAAAAATAATTCTTTTGATAGACGTCAACTCTCAAGATTGTTCAACATTTGATAAAACAAAGGGGTTTTCCAGATCCCTTCAATTTCCAAAATTTGGTCCTTTACAAGTGTCCTCACTTTCGTTCTGTGAGACAGTAGGCGTGGAAGGATTCAATATCCCTTTACCTAACAGGATTCTGAAGGTCTAACCAAAGAGCTTTATACGCTTATACTCTGCAGAAGGGGTGAAATAGGATAACATTTTTCTGTATAGGGTAATCTCTATTGTATTTACTTAGAGTCATTTTTAATCAGTGTATTACATGTAAATAGTGCTAGATCTGTGCATCTAGTAAATACATAGTTAAGAATATCATTCCATATGGTATTGGTCATTAATAATGATGTTTCGAGGGATCTGAGTTTTGGTCTCCTGGGGGTTTATCTACAAAGAGGACCTACCTCTTTGTCGTTAATCCCCTCTTTCCATAGAAATATAATTATAGATGTTCTTCACATATATTCCCCATAACAAACAAAAATGGAAAAAGAAACGTTATAGTTCCAATTTAATCAATACAATGCCTCAGAAAAATCACTTAGACAGAGAGTGGACATCATTCCAGTTCGGATTTAATAAGACATCGAAATAAAAACATAGTCGTTTATAATAGAGAGGGGGTAGTTCAACATATCTGAATCCAATCCGTGGGAAGATAAAGGGAACAACGACGTTCCTCCCAACCATAGAACAGGGCAGTCAAAATCACTTGCCTGATTCACCCCCTAGCGTAACCATGAATCCATGAGGGCAAACTTGGAAACTCCTCCTCGGCTATGTCCTTCAATTCCAATAGTTATCCTCTTGCCTCACACTCAATCTGCAGTGTTCATAAAAGCAAGAGAGCTCAGGAATCCTTTCACAACTTACTTGGCAGCATCCTACCTCCTTGCATATGCTATATATATATATATATATATTCTTGCCTAGGTCTTTTCCCTCCTTTGGGGATTTTTGCAGATTTCTTAATCCCTGATTTTCAAGAGCTGCCACTGGCCAAATATCTAATTTCCCACTTGTAATCATCAGCCCAGAGGCAGTTCCAACTTGTTCCCCACTCATGGAGTCATGGTCAGCTGATTTTTTAACATGGTTGTTCCATTTGTCCTCCTGCAGTTAATATAAAATGTTTAGTTGTGATACAAGTGTCATAGTCAAATAGTTAGCTGAGTCCAAATATAACTCTACCCAACAGTCACAATAATTAAACACAATTATTAAATTCGAAATTTGGAATTTCCATAAATGGAAAAAATTTAATAGATTCGAATTTACCTAAAACGGAAATAAATTTCCAGCACACAAAATAAGAAATATTTTCTTTTTGGGGGATGTCACAACTTTGCCCCACTCTATAAATCTGTCAAGTCGTCCATCCTTGGCAGTGTAAATCTGTATCTGATGGTAATCTTATTGATTTCCCTTGAGTCTATACACATTGTCCAGCCTCCATCTTTCTTTGTGTTGAGCACTGTCGGAATAGTGCATGGACTCAAGCCTTCCTGAATCAATCATTTATCCATTAAGTTATGGACATGTCTCTTAACTTCTTCATTTTGTTGTGGTGTCAACCGATATACTTCTTTGTTTGGTAAACTGGCCCCAGGTATAAGATCGAAATGATGGATTATACTCTTGATAGGTGGCAACGAGCAAGGTAGTTCGTCCACTACTATATCAACAAACTCTTCCAGCAGCTCCTGAATTTCTTCTGGTAGATCATCTATACTCGTACTGGTCAAAAAAATTCCGGGCTTCCTAAACACAACAAATTGTGTGTCTTCCTTCTTCTTAACTTCATCAAGAAGTTCCTTCCCACTCATGAGAAGTACGGTGTTGCTCGTCTCTGTTTTCACTTCTTTATCCTTAATCGACAATAATATGTGAGTCCTACCATTTTTCTCCAGGGTGTATGCATTCTTTCTCCCATCATGAACCATGTTTCTATCATATTTCCACGGTCTACCCAACAATAGATGACAAACATCCATGGGAATGACATCACATAATATTTCATCTTTATATCCTCCTATTTTAAATTCAACTAAACATTGTTTAGTGACATTTACCTTATGTCCTTTTTGTAGCCATGAAACTATGTATGGGCTTGGATGTACAACAGTCTCCAACTCCATCTTTTGTACCATCTCCATACAGACTGTTTATTTGGGCCGAGTTCTATGGTTCCTTCTCTGGTTTCAATAGAACTTTCCTCATCATCAAAGATCTTCTTCCCTCAGCGTCTTCTGCCTCAACATTCCATCCTTGAGCTTCGACAATGTGAGTTTCACTGCCATCTTTCTTCCTATCTGGACACTCATAAGATTTATATCCAATTTTTCCATAGGTGAAGCATTTCACTTCACCTCCTCTGCCTCTTCCTCTTCCTCTAGATCAAGGAAAAATATTTCTATTAGCATACTGCCTTCCTTGTGAGCTTCTTCCTCTCTCAGGTTGAGTTTGAGGTTTCTTCCCCTCTTCTTTAGGTTTTTGGGTTCTGTCTTGGGAAATTGTTTTTCCTCTGGCTTCAATTCTGCCTTGGCCTCTTTTTCTTCCGGCTCAGCTTCTCTTTGGCTTTCAGAGCCATCTGATAAGCATCTTCCACAGTCTGAATTGTCATCATGCTCATCTCATCTTGAATGTCATATCGCAGACCATTCATGTATCTAGAAACCTTTTCATCATCGCTTTCCTGATGACCCGCTCTAATGTTTATCCTATAAAATTCTTTAGTGTATTCCTTCAGTGACATCAACTTATGCCTCAAATTTTTCATCCTCCGAAACAGAGTGATTTGATAATCCCTGGGTATAAATTTAGCTTTCATCTTTGAAACCATTCTATCCCAACTTTTGATTTGATGCTTTCCTTTGCAACGTCTGTCAGCTTGCAGTTAATCCCACCATAGTGTTTCATGCCCTTTAAGTCTAGTAACGACATGTTTGACTTTCTTGTCTTCCTTGACATCCTCGTGGTCAAAGTATTTGTCTAGAAATCTAATCTAGTCTAGAAGCTCTTCAACATCTAAGTTGCCTTCGTACACTAGAATGTCCATTTTTTCCCTAGCACCTATCCTTGCAACAACCCTGAATAGGAATTCATCTACAACATCTTCGACTGCAACTTCTTCTCCTTCGTTTCCAACTTCATTTTCACTTTCAGCCTCGTTGATGTTCCCAGTGTCAATTGTGTGCCTCTATGTTGTCTCCATAGCATCAAGCCTGGCACGTAACTCACGCATTTCTCTTTCCACTGCTGGATCAGGCATTGGCCTATCTCTTCTTCTTGGCAGCATGGATGAGAATTTTTTTTTTATTTTCTCTCTGCTACAGAAAACAAAGAATTTGTTATGGGCTTTGATACCACTTGACGGTGTGTATCGGAGTATTTTATTTATCTACTCTACCTCCCTCTGCCTGCAGTCTACAGACAGAAAGTGGCTCTAATACCACTTGACGCAGACCCCCAACCCTCGGTCCGAGATCCGTGCAGGATCATTCTTAATTCTCCCTGAGCCAAAGTGGCTCTCTGGGATCCCTATTAGAACCTCACGAATCCTATCCATAGGTCCTTCATGAAAACCCACCCTGCACAACTTAACACCAAGCGTGAGCCCTACATCTCCATGCAACCACAACTAGGCCTTAGCTCAACTACCTTTCACAACTCACAAGTTCGTGGGTCGATGACCCTTGACTCCTCTTTTCCAAAACTTTGATACTCGAGATGATGATACAGGGATGGCTCCTCATTGTTAGTGCCTTCTACACATAACCACCGGCGAGTTTTCATGACTCGCGATAAGTCAACGATGGGTTGACCCTTTCTAGGTCGATGTGTGTCCACCACCTGTCACCCGCTTCCACCTTTCTCTCGGAATTTTATCGATACGCCACCTATCAACCATGCAGTCCCCACCTAAAGGATGTGCCACATGTTCACATGAACTCTCGATGCTCGGTACTTCGCAACTTCTGCAGTTGAAAAGAAACTCTTTCAAACCCCGAACCCCGGATACACGATACCACGCGGAGGATCTAATCCAACGGTTCTCCCGTGGCTTGGATCCAATGGCCTGGATCTCCATCTCTACTCCTCGCAACTTAGGACTTCACAAAACCAAAGATATTTGGTTTATCCTCCAAACTCATGAACCCTGAATTCACAGAATGATCCAACTACGTGGGTTGAAACAAGATCAACAAATCACATTAATTGTTGATATTAGGGTGGTGAGTTCTTCCAACTCCTAACCACCTTATATCTTCACTAGATCCTACGATCCTCACGACTTCGTGAGCTTTCCACGGAGAATTATAACCGCTTGATTCTATCCTCAATGCTTCTACCCAGTGGCTGAGTGGTCCCTCCTGAGCTTAATTTCTATGCGATGGTTTCGATCTCTGTCTCCCCTTGAACTTTTCAAAGGTGTTATCCCTCCTAATATTTCACTTGCAAACTCAAGCCTCCAAAAATATCCCTACTTTCACTCGTTGCAGAAAACTTTCAAATAACTTCTGGTTATTTGAGTCTTTGACCCTGCGCACTCTTTGAAATAGTAGTCCTTCAACCTTCCTCTCGGTTGATAAGTTCAAATGTTTCAAGCAAATTGTGCACACCTTGCACGGCTATATGCTTCAACTGCACTTTTGCTGATATGAGAACAATGATATCTCTCCTGAGCTTTCTGAGATAAAAACTCAGACCCTCGTCAATGCACACCTCACCCCTTGTAGGAATTCCCAGGAAAAGAAACAATTGAAACTCATTCTACTCCTCTTTCAGACTTCATATACTCAACATGAAATCCTACATAACACAAAATTGAAACAAATGTATAACAGAGAAACAAATCAAATGTAAACATACCATTTAACAAATGTAAATAGTGAACATCATAACACCATGAAAGTTGAGTCAAAGCTTCATATATTAAATCAAGTGCTCATGTACATGGGTTCTTCTCTACAGTTCTCTGCTACAACTCTCCAGCTTATGAATTCTGAATGGGTTCTTGTTACAATGATACAAGGGTGAGGGTGTCTAAATCCGTTTTCCCTCCTATCTTCTAAACTGTCTAATCTAACATTCATATCTACCTACTTTACATTAACAGTATTAAATGCCTATTACATCCGACAGATGAGAGTAATCTCTCTCTAGATCTGTTCATATCTCCAAGACATAAATGTAAGTATGCTCCTCCTAACTATTACATTAATGCTTCAGATTTCAAAATTCAAAATGTTTTCATAAAAACATGCCCTTTTTTCCATATGCACGCCCAACTATTCCTTTGGCTAGGTGCGTTCTTTAGCTTTGTTCGATGCTCCTGAATCAACAGTATATGATGTATACCATGAAAATGAAAATTCATTTCTGTGTAACTTTCAAAATTATGATGCATAATGTTAGTATTATTATTATTATTGTTTTCTCAAAAAACTAAAATACATAGTAAATGGGAAATGAGAATTATGTAGTAGTTCTCTACTTATCTATATATTGTATATTTTTTTTATCAAAAAAAAATGAAAATGCAATTATAAATTATGAATTTATTAGTAATTTCACAAAAGAATTCAGCCATGTTTATAGATCATCTCATGGTTAATAGTTTATTTGATTAATGATTAGGATTAATGAGGATTTCATTAATGTATAAGAACAAGAATGGCCAAAATCACCAACGCCTAAGCCGGGAATAAAAGAAGAATTTATTCTACATAATACTATGAATGTATGGTATGATAATGAATTATAGGATAAAATAAAACTAAGATATTCTAAGGAAGTGGTTAACTGTAGGCTAAAATAAGAACTAATTCTCATGAGTTGCATAGTGATACTAGACATTGGGCAATCCACAAAACACCATGGTAGGAAAGAATATATGTCACCATTGTGAAAGAAAAAGGGTTGAATATGTAAAGAACTTTCTCCTAGACTTCCACCCAAATTAGATCTCAATTTCAAAATATTTGTCAAAATACCAGTGAACGTTTTATTGATATCAGAATGTTTCTCATAGTAATCATCAAAATAAGATTTTAAATAAATCCAAGTAATCTCTTAATTTGTGTAAGGTCTCATAGACCAATGATGATAGACACTAACCACCACCAATGATGATTTTTGTACCTTGCATATTTGAGTGTTTTTTATGTTTTTGTTGGTTGGTTGATCTGTGAATAACCTTTGTATTAACATTAAATTTAACTATTTTTTGGAATTAGCTCTTATCTATTTCATGTGCATGTGATAGAGAATGTGAAGGCACTGTGATACAACACGTTTTAAGTTTGCTGAGGTAAAATATGCTTTGATGATGCATTAGTTTTTTTTCACAGTTACACAGTTTGTAGAATTTCACATGTCAAATTTTATCTCTTGCCAAAATCATAGTGAGATTTGTCTTTCTTAATTTCCAAATTAATGTAATCAAATTTAAGGCTATATTTCTTTTCCACTTCAATTGCATGCATCTAAAAATAAACAGAAAATTAAAACAAAATGTTCCAAGTGAGTAAAATTTCTTATTGAGAGAATCTTTGAGGGTAGCCTCACCTACATGTGCCTTCAACAAGTCTAATGAGATCAAATTTGAAAATACCAGGAAACCTTATTCCATACAATTTCACATAGAAAGAGAAATGTTAATGAATTTAAAACCAATCTGAGTAAGGTGCCCCAAAATTCCTTTCAAACTTGTCCTTATTCTAACCAACACCCAGCTTCAGACCACACTATTAATGTCCAGCCACAATGAATGATGAATAAAGAAGACCTTGGTGACAACAA
>SNQJ01S0009976.1:91684-111502 GCA_010110895.2 Picea sitchensis | reverse complement strand
TTAGGAAATAATATTAAAATATTATTCCAGGCCTAAGCCCCTAGGCTCAACACTCATCCCCTTTCCCACCTTCTAGCCCCTAGTTCCTTGCCCACTCTGTGGACGCTCAGTCCCCCTTCACTCATTCATCGTGGTCGGTCTGCACCTAGCAGTGTTTATATTTTATTGATTATTCTGCATACATACAAGTACAACAACAGGCTCCTGGCGCTCAAACACTTAGGCTTCCTGGCCTAACAAACACATAAGCCTTCCGGATTATACAAAAATTGGCTCACCAGCCTATAGAACACATTTACAATTCATTGCATATATCATGATCTGTAACGGGGCTCGGCCTTGGGGACACTACAGATTTAAACTTAATTCTTACTCTCTTCATTTTACCCCAAAATTTTTATGAAGACTAAAACTATTACTTAAGTGGTTTTTAGTTTAAATTGTTTTATTTATTTTATTTTTATAGGGTATTTTTCTTAAGGTGAGACAAAATTTTACCCCTAGAGAAGTTTTAGACTTAGGACTTAGATTCTGAACTGGGCGACATTTAATTAGGGAAGTTGTTTAAGAATTTCTTAATGTGTTAAATGTCTTAGGGCCATCTAGGTTTGTTCCTTCATCATCATCAACGCAACGTGCCCTTCAGGATGCACCGCATGCTCCAAGGGTGCCACTCGCCTCTTGACTGATTGGTAGACATCAATAACCCCTGGAGTCAACACTACTCTAGGTGAACTTGTGGGAGACTAAGGGCTTCTAAGGAATAAGGTCCCCGCCTTATTGCGCACCCCTTAGAGTCATCGTGAGCGACTGTCGCAGTCTGCCCTCATGGCATCGTGGATCCTCTCGAACTAGGTAATCGTTAACCTATAGTTTGAGCCACGGCGGGAGTGCTGGTAGGTTGTGGCAGGGCTGTTGTCCACACCTCTCCCTCAACCTCTCTAGTAATCGTGTGTGGCCCCTTTACTCCATATGTGAGTCTGGTCTGCAAGCTATCGTCAGCCTGCATCATCAACAATCATTTCAGAACATGTCCACATCATATCATCTAATCAAACGTACTAAAATCACAGTAAAACAATCAAACCCCAATAGCACACTCCCTGACTCGATCCAGAGTCCAAGGGTTCTGTCGATGCCTCTGCATCCTCAAGGTCCAAAACCCTGCACACTCAGTAAAACCGAGTCAATAGCACCTGTCTATGTGAATGCAGTAAACATCATGCCATCTATCATAACGCATCATAATCAAGGACAAATGTTTTAATATCATTATAGACCAGATCACTTGCGAGCAAGTGTCCTCAAAGAATAAGTTTTCTCAGTGCGCCAGAGAGGGATGTTACACCCTTGTCCCACAAACAAGGGGGTCTCATACACCAATTTGGTGTGGCTTGGTGGTGACCTTAAAAATAGATTATTATTATTATACTGTATTAATAGTTTAATGTATACATTACAAAAATAATGTATTATTACTTTAATAATGTATTATGAAAGACATTGCTTAAGTTCAATGTATTACTCCTTAATTAGTGTATTAATAGTGTTTTAATCTTTAATGTTTTAATGTTTTAATACTTTATTAACCTTTTAATGTATTAATACATCCGTAATGTATTTATTAATGAATTTAATAAATACAAATTTTATGCAATAATACAAATAAAACACTTAGTTAGATTTTAAAAAAAAACTTCGCCAAAACTTCATTTTCTTAATGTGTCAAACACAAACCAACCTTGTCATGCAACAAACATGCCCAATGTTGCAATCTGATGAACAAAACCAGACATTACAACGTGAGGAATATAGTAATGTTGCAATGTCTTGAACATAGTATCATCACATAGTGACGAGAATAGTTTAACGCTAACAAACATAGTAACATTGCAATCTATTGAACATAGTAACGTCACAATGTAATGATAATAGCCATGTTTGCACAATATGGATAGTAACGTGGCAATGTGTTGAACATAAATAGATGTTACAATGTGTCACCTGTTAGCGCTCTATGATTTGCCTAAGGCTGCGGAGGCAATCACAGAGGTAACCTCGAACCACTTGAACTCTTGGATCTAGCCCTCCAAGACTCAGAGAGGGATCTCTCTTTTAGATTTAACTTGGTTTTTAAGGGATGGATTTTAGGCTAACTATGAAAGTATGGGGTTGGGGTTTTTAAATGGTTGTTTTGGGACAGCAAGGAGGGCCATTGGGAAAATGGGGTCTGCGCTTAAAAGTGTGATTCACTCTCAGATTTGGACAAAGTTCTCACAAAGGGCAAGGTAGCGTAAATGTTGGATCGAATTAAGTTTTGATGGTGTCGATTTGAGGAAGAAATAGGGGAGGAAAAAGCCAAGAAAAGGAGCAGCTAAGAATTCCTAAACTGGCTTTTTTAGATGAATAACATAAAGATTATCAAAAGGACAGATGCAGAGTATTTGCCAATAAATTCTTCTCTGTTTACTATCTTCTGACAATAAGAATTGACAACAAGCAAAATGATAACCGGAAAACACTTAACAAACAAGGGAAACACCACCAACACCTCTGCACAAGAATCCTGTGAAAAACAAGCCCATTACTGATCAATCATTAAAGGTTACAGAAAAAGCTCTCTGGCCAAACATAGCCCACTGTCCAGCAAATAAAATTACACCCTCTTCAGGTCCAGCCAAAAAGAAAGGCATTTCACTGCTGAAAACCCACTCACACAGGTCTAAACCTCCTCACACAGGTCGAAACCTCCTCACACAGGTCTGACCCTCTCCTCTCAGCCCAGTTGAACCCCATAGGTCGAACCCCTGTTCTGTCCTTTACATGTGTATAAATAATAAAAATCTCTCAGTCTTCTCACACTCGAGCTCATAACTCTGCTCTCTAAAAATAGAAAAGCAGTTACAAATATTGACACCTGTAGACTGTTTCTAAAACAAATAAAACAACAAATCCAAGAAAAGTCGATTTGGCAACTGCTGCTTGAACATCTGGAGTTTGTTAAGGTTTGGTGGAGAATGGACTTTAACAACATCATAATAAATAAATGCAACAACAATCGAATGCCTGAGGTTGTTTGAGGCAGGCTGCCAGTTGGAGGATCAGTGCTATAACCTTTTCCATGTGTTCCCTGAAACTGAATTCCTTGTCTGCCATATGGTTCAACGATGCCTAAATGTTGAGATATTTCTCCATTTGTCATTCATGAAATTAAACTGCCACTGGTCGAGATGTCATCTGCTCTAATGGCATTGCATCTGTTTAAAAAGTCTGCTTTAAGATTGAAAATTTTCCTTATTGTCGCAGGCACAGATAAATGTTCAAAGTGTGAATGTGGAGTAAGCCCATTTGGCTCATGGATGGCTGTTCCTTCCACTGTGCTCTTCTTCTTGAGGCGGGTGCTGCCACCTTTGTCTAACTGCTCCACATGTGAGATAGGAAAACTGTTGGCTTTGAACATAAAGCTGTAGAGGATCATGTAACACTGTCTGGGATGGATTCGACTGCATAGCACTGCCTAATTGCTGAAGAAATTTAAGCACAACACCAAGGAGATGATTGGTACGAGGGGCCTTCAGAACATGCTCTGAAAAGTCAGAGGGAGGGACCAAAAACAGTGTTGTGCCATCACTAAATTTTGCAACACCAACAAGATGTTTTGAACCCAGGTAGTGTAGAAACTCTTGATACGGATGCACATCTTGGTCTTGTTCGGTTACAAAAGAAACTAATCCAAAACCACTCGCCTGTGAAAAGTGTTTGGTAAGCATATCCAGATCTGTTCTTGCAGAGAAATTCACTACTTCTGGAAATTTAGATTCAATGTTTTTACCCACTAATATGCATCGTGCATGGCAAACACGAGTTCCACTTTTAGCAATTGTTACTTGCCAACAAATATTTTTCTCAGCACCTCCATAATTCTCTCCCTGGCCTCGCAAACTTGGAGTTCTAGCAGAAGATATGGGTGCCATAAGACACGGACCAACCACAAACTGATCATTACCATTTAAATGTGATCCTGGATTTCCTCTCTGACCCATAATCTGATTGTCACTGACAGTATTAGCATACCCTGAGAATCCTCTATAGGGTTGTGGCCTAATAGCCCCTTCAACTGGTGTTCTAGCATCCGAATCTCCTGTGTTTGCATAAGTGTCATCAATTCTTGGCTTTTTTTATTCCCTCTGTGCAGCATTTGCATCGAATCCATCCCAAGCACTTGGTAGGGGCCTAACAGGCCTAGGACCTGTTGTTGTAAGAGGGGGTGGTTTTCCCCAACCACCAGGCCTAGGACTATTTACGTTGACATCCAAAAAGTTGTGAAACATCTCTGGCCTTGACAATGAAATTCTTCCTTCAGTTGCATGGTGCTCGTTAAAGCCTTGTGGCCCAACAAGGTGGACATGCACATTTGTTCCTGGAGGATTACTGGAATCAATGGTGCCTGCAGGCCCAAACCTTTCAATTGAACCAAACTGTGATCCACTTTTAGAGGGAGTTTCATGTGGAAGTGATCCATGGAATTGAGTCATAAAAGATAAAGTATCTTTGGAATTATCCATTGGCCCAATATCACTATTTGAATAAAGAATTTGTATCCTGGGATCATTTAAAGAGCCTTCCTTGAATGCCATCTTTTGCACACCTAGCTTCATCGACACTTCTAAATTCAACAAATGTATAATGCCTTGATGGAAAACTCTTGATCTGCTCTATCTCACCAAAGAGAATCAGAGCAATATGAAGACTTTGTTCATCAATGTTTACATAATGAGGGTACCTTATCCTCGTAAGCGTCGACTCTCTATTTGCTGGAGTTATAACTAATTTCTCTACCTCCCTAGTTTCTGGATATGTTTCATGAGCCACAAGAGGCACATCACTTTTTTCAGTGTGTGCCTTCAAGTCATAAGCAGATCTATCTGCAAGACCAACACATTCAACCCATCCATAAGAACACGCTATTTCTGCATACCAATAGTCTGCTGCATAATGAGCCATTTCATTCTGTAAATGCTGCCTGAAATACAGACGCTCCTTATGAATTCCAAGAGTTGTTAGAAACAAGTAATTCCTTCCTATGAAGTACCCCAGCGTCTCATTGTTAATAGTTCCCTTGGCAACTGCTTCCCCCAGACGAATCTTTATGGGTGATTTTAGAGCCATTTTCTCTTCTCTAGAATATGGGAGAAATTCCAAATCAACAACATTTTTGAACTCTGGATGAGATTTATCATCAGGATTGACAAAGTGTTCAATCTCAACAAGAGTGAATTCTCGTACTCTCAAGAGCCCTTGACTGTCGGCGCATGGGGACTTAGTGATTCCTAAGCTTTAATCAGATGTGGATTAATGGTATCCTTTGACACTTCATAACCCTCTATGCATGCGTGCTTCCCTACGTTTGAAACCTTGAATCTAGTTCAAACACCTGGCATAGGGTTTAAAGGTTGTGTTTTATATATTTGTTTGACTTTCTGTGGGCAATATCCCACATTCACATGGTAAACTGAACGTTGGGTGATTATATGAGCCAATAGTCACATCTTGTCTCGATGAAGTGAGCCCGAGGCTGGGCTTTGGAGTTTGGTGTTGGCGCTGGCTTGTGTGTTTGTTGTTGGTGCATGAAATGGCGCTTATCCTTGGTGTCGAGTATTCGGAGGTTGGCCCTAGGCCAATATTATTTTTTTGTCAAAATATTTAAATTTTGATAAACAAGCCAAAACTCTGCATAAAGGCCGAGGGGCCAATTTTTGCTCAATTCACCAAAAATAGATTATAAAAACCCAAATTTGGCTAATAAACCCAACTTTCCATTTACCCACAAGAATAAAAAAAATTCCATTCAAACCAATTCACAATTTTTTCTAAAAATGCACAGGAACTCGCTTTGAAGTTAGCGTGCAGGTACTTATCTTATGCTAGGTCAATGTCGAGCGCTTTCTGCCGCCTTCACCATGCGTCATGAGCAAACACACAATGCCTGAAATAGATAAGTAGGGTCAGAATACCGATTCCCCTATTATATAGGGTTCTAACATAGGCTCCACCTGGGGAAGATAGCTCCGAAGGTGGTGTCTAGAATCCATAGAACTCTGAAATCCACAGACCAGCTGATCATTGGGCTGCCCCCAAACTGTAAACTAAAAATAAAACCATAAAGAGACGAAAAAATAAAATATGCTCATCTTGTTGAGCTTATTGGCGCATTCCTACCTACCCTACTTTGCTAACAGTTAATTCTTCAACCAGGTAATGAGAAAGTGCCAATGAAGCCAACCCATCAGTTGATCGCATGATTGGGTTTCCTCATCATACTTGACGAAAATCAAGGCTGAAATATGTACTAGCAACTGGTGACATATTTGGTCGTTATAAAGAATACATATTTGAAAACTCAAGCTAACATAAACCTCCATGTAATCTGCTATAGGATCAATTAAATCATGATGCATGATATTCGTTCCTAGATCTTCTATGACTAGTAGATTAGTTTCATCCTCAAAATCAAACCATGCATCTACAACTTCAGCCTTATACTTGAAAACATAACCATCGTCAATCTGCAAATCAACAGGTAGTACGATTCCCTCTTGCTTTGGAGAAGGAAGATTTTCCAAGAATTCTTTGGGATCTAGGAAATTATAGGACTGAATTTGAGAATCCAAAAGTTCAATATCATTTTCGAACTTTTCAACGACTAGCTTAAGAAAACAACTTTTACTTTCAGGAGGAAATTTGCTCGAGTCCAAAATACGAAACAAAATTGTTAAAAAGTCTTCGTCAATGTGAAATTCTGCTAACTTACCCCTGAATTCTTCTATGACTTCACAAGATATAGGATTTTCCACATACCCTGTCATCTTGAAACATCATCAAGGCTTTGAAATCTGGATTCTTCAGCAGTAGAGTCGCTTGTGAACTTTGAAGCTCGGGATCTTGAACAATGGAGTCTCTAGGTGAATGGTACAACCTTCCTGTGTTTGTCTTCTGTTCACCATCAGAAGTCAAATCTGAACTTGAAGTGCACCTCTGGATAAGGTCCCCAGTGGAGTCGCTAAAAATGTTAGTGCTATGTGATTTGCCTAAGGCTGCGGAGGCAATCACAGAGGTAACCTCGAACCACTTGGAGTCTTGGATCTAGCCCTCCAAGACTCAGAGAGGGATCTCTCTTTTAGATTTAACTTGGTTTGTAAGGGATGGATTTTAGGCTAGATATGAAAGTATGGGGTTGGGGTTTTTAAATGTTTGTTTTGGGACAGCAAGGAGGGCCATTGGGAAAATGGGGTTTGTGCTTAAAAGTGTGATTCACTCTCAGATCTGGACAAAGTTCTCACAAAGGAAAAGGTAGCGGAAATGTTGGATCGAATTAAGTTTTGATGGTGTCGATTTGAGCAAGAAATAGGGGAGGAAAAAGACAAGAAAAGGAGCAACTAAGAATTCCTAAACTGGGCTTTTTAGATGAATAACATAAAGATTATCAAAAGGACAGATGTAGAGTATTTGCCAATAAATTATGCTTTGTTTACTATCTTCTGACAATAAGAATTGACAACAAGCAAAATGATAACAGGAAAACACTTAACAAAGAAGGGAAACACCACCAACACCTCTGCACAAGAATCCTATGAAAAACAAGCCCATTATTGATCAATCATTAAAGGTTACAGAAAAAGCTCTCTGGCCAAACATAGCCCACTGTCCAGCAAAGAAAATTACACCCTCTTCAGGTCCAGCCAAAAAGAAATGCATTTCACTGCTGAAAACCCACTCACACAGGTCTAAACCTCCTCACACAGGTCGAAACCTCCTCACACATGTCTGACCCTCTCCTCTCAGCCCAGTCAAACCCGATAGGTCGAACCCCTATTCTGTCCTTTACATGTGTATAAATAATAAAAATATTTCAGTCTTCTCACACTCGAGCTCATAACTCTGCTCTCTAAAAATAGAAAAGCAGTTACAAAGATTGACACCTGTAGACTGTTTCTAAAACAAATAAAACAACAAATCCAAGAAAAGTTGTTTTGGCAACTGCTGCTTGAACATCTGGAGTTTGTTAAGGTTTGCTGGAGAATGGACTTTAACAACATCAAAATAAATAAATGCAGCAACAGTCGAATGCCTGAGGTTGTTTGAGGTATGCTGCCAATTGGAGGATCAGTGATATAACCTTTGCCATGTGTTCCCTGAAACTGAATTCCTTGTCTTCCATATGGTTCAACGATGCCTAAACGCTGGGATATTTCGCCATTTTTCATTCATGAAATTAAACTGCCACTGGTCGAGCTTCCATTTGCTCTAATGGCATTCCATCTGTTTAAAAAGTCTGCTTTAAGATTGAAAATTTTTTTACTATCGCAGGCACAGATGAATGTTCAAAGTGTGAATGTGGAGTAAGACCATTTGGCTCATGGACGACTATTCCTTCCACTATGCTCTTCTTCTTGAGGCAGGTGTTGCCACCTTTGTCTAACTGCTCCACATGTGAGATAGGAAAATTGTTGGCTTTGAACATAAAGTTGTAGAGGATCATGTAACACTGTCTGGGATGGATTCAACTTCATAGCACTGCCTGATTGCTGAAGAAATTTAAGAACAACACCAAGGAGATGATTGGTGCGAGGGGCCTTTAGAACATGCTCTGAAAAGTCAGAGGGAGAGACCAAAAACAATGTTGTGCCATCACTAAATTTTGCAACACCAGCACGATGTTTTGAACCCAGGTAGTGTAGAAACTCTTGATATGGATGCACATCTTGGTCTTGTTTGGGTACAAAAGAAACTAATCCAAAACCACTCACCTGCGAAAAGTGTTTGGTGAGCATATCCAGATCTGTTCTTGCAGAGCAATTCACTACTTCTGGAAATTTAGATTGAATGCTTTTACCCACTGATATGCATTGTGCATGGCAAACATGAGTTCCACTTTTAGCAATTGTGCCTTGCCAGCAAATATTTTTCTCAACACCTCCATAATTCTCTCCCTGGCCTCGCAAACTTGGAGTTCTAGCAGAAGATATGGGTGCCATAAGACATGGACCAACCACAAACTGATCATTACCATTGAAATGTGATCCTGGATTTCCTCTCTGACCCATAATCTGATTGTCACTGACAATATTAGCATACCCTGAGAATCCTCTATAGGGTTTTGGCCTAATAGCCCCTCCAACTAGTGTTATGGCATCCGAAGCTCCTGTGTTTGCATAAGTGTCATCAATTCTTGGCTTTTTTTATTCCCTCTGTGCAGCATTTGCATCGAATCCATCCAAAACACTTGGTAGGGGCCTAACAGGCCTAGGACCTGTTGCTGTAAGAGGGGGTGGTTTGCCCCAACCACCAGGCCTAGGAATATTTACGTTGACATCCAAAAAATTGTGAAACATCTCTGTCCTTGACAATGAAATTCTTCCTTCGGTTGCATGGTGCTCGTTAAAGCCCCGTGGCCCAACAGGGTGTACATGCACATTTGTTCCTGGAGGATTACTGGAATCAATGGTGCCTGCAGGCCCAAACCTTTCAATTGAACCAAACTGTAATCCACTTTTAGAGGGAGTTTCATGTGGAAGTGATCCACGAAATTGAGTCATAAAAGATAAAGTATCTTTGGAATTGTCCGTTGGCCCAATATCACTATTTGAATAAAGAATTTGTATCCTGGGATCATTTAAAGAGCCTTCCTTGAATTCCATCTTTTGCACACCTAGCTTCATCGACACTTCTAAATTCAACAAATGTATAATGCCTTGATGGAAAACTCTTGATATTCTCTATCTCACCAAAGAGAATCAGAGCATTATGAAGCCTTCGTTCATCAATGTTTACAAAATGAGGGTACCTTATCCTCGTAAGCGCCGACTTTATGTTTGCTAGAGTTATAACTAATTTCTCTACCTCCCTAGGTTCTGGATATGTTTCATGAGCCACAAGAGGCACATCACTTTTTTCAGTGTGTGCCTTCAATTCATAAGCAGATCTATCTGCAAGACCAACATATTCAACCCATCCATAAGAACACTCTATTTCTGCATACCAACAGTCTGTTGCATAATGAGCCATTTCGTTCTGTAAATGTTGCCTAAAACACAGACGCTCCTTATGAATTCCAAGCGTGTTAGAAACAAGTAAGTCCTTCCTATGAAGTACCCCAGCGTCTCATTGTTAATAGTGCCCTTGGCAATTGCTTCCCCCAGACGAATCTTTATGGGTGATTTTAGAGCCATTTGCTCTTCTCTAGAATATAGGAGAAATTCCAAATCAACAACATTTTTGAACTCTGGATGAGATTTATCATCAGGATTGACAAAGTGTTCAATCTCAGCAAGAGTGAATTCTCGTACTCTCAAGATCCCTTGACTGTCGGCGCATGGGGACTTAGTGATTCCTGAGCTTTAACCAGATGTGGCTTAATGGTATCCTTTGACACTTCATAACCCTCTATGCATGCGTGCTTCCCTGCGTTTGACACCTTGAATCTAGTTCAAACACCTGGCATAGGGTTTAGAGGCTGTGTTTTATATATGTTTTTGACTTTCTGTGGGAAATATCCCACATTCACATGGTAAACTGAACGTTGGGTGATTATATGAGCCAATAGTCACATCTTGTCTCGATGAAGTGAGCCCGAGGCTGGGCTTTGGAGTTTGGTGTTGGTGCTGGTTTGTGTGTTTGTTGTTGGTGCATGAAATGGCGCTTATCCTTGGTGTCGAGTATTTGGAGGTTGGCCCTAGGCCAATATTATTTTTTTGGCAAAATATTTAAATTTTGATAAACAAGCCAAAACTCTACATAAAGGCCGAGGGGCCAATTTTTGCTCAATTCACCAAAAATATATTATAAAAACCCAAATTTGGCTAATAAACCCAATTTTGCATTTACCCACAAGAATAAAATTTTTTCCATTCAAACCAATTCACAATTTTTTGCTAAAAATGCACAGGAACTCGCTTTGAAGTTAGCGTGCATGTACTCATCTTATGCTTGGTCAGTGTCAAGCGCTTTTTGCCGCCTTCGCCATGCGTCATGAGAAAACACACAATGCATGAAATAGATAAGTAGAGTCAGAATACTGATTCCCCTATTATATAGGGTTCTAACATCACCCATTTCCCTGTTGTCACAATGTGACAAAAATTTCCTCACATTTCATGTGACGTACATATCCTGACATATCACAAACACTTCCAAACATAGGAATGTGTTGAACATAGTAACATTGCAATCTACTAAACATAGTAATGTCAGAATGTGACGAACATAGCCTTATCATCGTGATGTGACAAACATAAAAAAACGTCCTAATGTGATGACCATAGCCCTATCATGGAAAACATAGTAATGTCACAATGGGATGAACATATACATATGTCCTAATGTGATGAACATAACCCTATCATTGCAATATGACAAACAAAATTGGACGTTACAGTGTCACCAACATATTAATGTTGCAATGTCTCGAACATAGTAACATCGCACAATGAAAAACATACTAACGTCACAATTTGACAAACATAGTAACGTTGCATTTTGTTGAACATAGTAACATCACAATGTGACGATAATAACCACATGGTCACAATATGGATAGCAACGTTGCAATGTGTCAAACATAAAGAGACGTCGCAATGTTTCATACATCACCCTATCGTCGCAATGTGATGAACATTCCCTCATGTTGCAATGCTATGCACATATCTCGATGTCGCAATGTGACAAACGCTTCCAAACGTTGGAATGTGTTGAACATAGTAACGTTGCAATTTACTAAACATAGTAATGTTGCAATGTGATGAACATATCCCTGTCATCACAATGCGACAAATATAAACAAACGTCGCACTGTGATGAATATAAACAAACGTCACAATGTGATGAATATAAACAGACTTCAAAATGTGATGAACATAATGCTATTGTCACAATGTGTCAAACATAGCCTTGTTGTCCCAAACATAGTAACATATCAAAGTGATGAACATATACAAATGTCACAATGTGATGAACATAACACTATAATCGCAATGTGTCAAACTTAAATTGACGCCACAATGTAACGAACATAGCCTTGCCATTGCAAAGTGACTAACCTATACAAACATTGTAATGTGATAACACCATGGCGAGTCCAGAANAATATAGAGAGAAAACAGAAAAAAAAAAACAGTCTAATGCATAGGTGAGCGGTGATGAGATTTAGCTGGAAAGATATTGACGCTGATATTTAGTTCAGTTAGATATTGACGCTGAGATGGTTTCATCTGACTCGAGTATCATTCTAATTTTTCAAGGTTTATCGTAGTCATTTATGATAGCATTTGCGATTGTGAAAATTGTCACCTTCTCAGTTATCTATTACAGTCGTTGTAGTATAGTGGTGAGAATTCCCACCTCTCACACGGGTTGTCCAGGTTCGATCCTTAGCAACGTTATCTATTACAGTCATTGTAGTATTTTGAAGATGATAGGTTAGGTGTTTTCATTGGACAAAGACTATCCACCATGCAGCGGCCCTGGGCCCACCCATTGGTGGTCTGCTTCATGGTCCAATTATTGACAAGGACCTCATCAAAACAACATCAATTATATAGTCACTTCATTTTCATTATGTCACTAAGATATTGATATCATTTTCATTATGTCACTAAGATATTGAAGAATATATTTACATTCCTTTTTTAATTTCTCAAAATCCATTTGTAAAAGTCTCTTCTTCCGATACACATTTATCAAATTTTCTCCAAATATTCTAGGTATCATTTTTTTGAAATTTTTTTATTTGGTTTTTTTTTATTTTTAATTTATACCATTGAGATGAGATGTTGATACCAATATTAATCCTTAACATACTTCTTCCTAATTTTACTTTTCAAAACCACCTCAATTTATAACTATATTCATATATCAATTTTATAATTATAATTTCCTCCACCCTATGCTAAAATCCCCATATCCATGTTTATAACTAAATTATGCTAATTGAACTTAATCTAAATAGTTTTGTAAAATGGAACATGTTATCATGCTCACCTAAATTTTATTCTTGTAAGTGCCCTACTAAAATTCATATGTATATATTGTTATAAAATTATTAAAATTACAATTCACATCTAATTATAAAATTTACTTCACTCAATGATAATAAAATACGTGTAACCAATTTATTGCATAATTCAAACATAAAAGGTAATGTGGTAAGCATACATAAATTTCTTAGGAAATTACTTACACAAGATGAAGATGGAAACAATAGAGCTCCCACCACTCATTTCCACTACTAGCAATCAATTGGACAACCAAGTTTGGGGGTGACTCTCCTTCCAACCAACCCCTCAATGACCACAACTAAGATCCTTTGAACTCTCAATCAACAAATCTATGCTAGTGGTTCTCTTACCTAATGTTTGGTAGGACAATACAATCTTGAGGAGGCTAGAGTGTCTAATGCTAGAGTTGTGATGTCGAAAGTCTCGAAGATGAGCTAGAGTTAGACTTATCGGTGGAATTGATGCAAATGAATCAATAAATTTTTGAGAAGTTGAGACTGAAAATAAAGAAACCTTAACCAATTCGATTGAATAAATACATTTTTTAGAAGTTGAAACTTTAGATAAAGAGACTTCAATGGAATTGATTTAAATTAAAAATTATAGTGTTGTTACTAATGGAATTTTATCAATGAAAGAGCATTCAAAAAAATAGTTCAAGAAATATTTCAATGACAAGACATCACCTACATATTTAGTGATGGTTGATGTTCCATCAATCACCATTGATGAAGTCGTTGACATCCCACTGCAAAAATATCATATATCAACATGATGACTCAAGTATATCATGAAAATATTAAACCAAATATTAAGAAGGATCAACATATAAGGATACCATATATGCACCCAAATCACAAAAAATGTGGCACACACAAATCGCTATGAAATTTGAATAGATTGGGGAATCATTATGAAAATGTAGTTCAAAGGATAATGTCAAAGTTCCTGAGGTCAAACTACATCCTTAGTGATATTTTGGACTTTGTTGGTCAATATGGTTATTTGGTTGGTCCCAGACCCTCTCAACTTGTGTTTCTTCATTTGGGTGGTCATCCTTGCAAGTATATCCCCTCTCTTATCTAGGCTCCACACTCTTCAACCCCATCTCCCCAGCTCTGGCTCTAATATTCATGTGTTTTTATTCATTGTCCCATCTCCTCTCTCAAATAGTGGTCTATGTGGGTTTCTTTGGTTTGTTATCGTCTCTTCTCTTGTTCGTTTTTCCACCATGAAATCAACAATTCCCACCCCAAGAGATTCTAGTAGTCATAGAAGCTCATGTAAGTGCTCACGTGCTCCACCCCTTCACATCACTTGTTCCTAGAAAGATGTAATTTGTGTGGTCACTTCCTTTGAGCTTCGATTTTCCAAGGAAATCAAGTGAGAAATTTCAGATATGGAGAAGAATATCAAATGGAAATGACAACAAATTTCCGAAGCACATATAGAAGTTGAATTCAATGAATGGGTATATGACCTTGGGTTCTCTTGAACTAGGAACACCAAAATAGCTAGGCTCACAAAGATCTAATTGCTCAATAAATTATTAATTTCTTAGATTGTGGAGGATCATGGTGACCCTCATTCTTCTCTCTGGAACAAGTTTCATCACCTAGAGTAGAATTTTGACATGCTCTATAAAAATGTTTTCAAATTGGAATTTGTCCAGGTTCCATCACTGAACCACCCTAAGTCTCATGCGCAACATGCCGATTCAGACCACCTGCAATGACCTTCTCCTTCCAATCCTATTTCAATGGACAAAGAAATCGAAAGGATATGTGGTGGCATGGGAAATGTTGAAACATATTCTAAACATGAGAATATCATAAACGCTTAGGAGGAGCTGCTATAGAGTCTGAACATGTTGCATAGGAAAGTCGAAAGGATTTATGGCTCAAATTAACAACTAGTGCTAGACAAGTGGCACCATATAGATCCCAGAGTAGAAGGGATAATCAAAACGAAGATAGGAAATCAAGAAGTGTGATAAGGCATCATCATTCCGCAGAGAAATCAAATACAAGAGCTCACGCATATTTAGGGCTAGAGAAGTCAATTTATACATAAGTGGCCAACTTATAGGGAAGTCGGTCGACTTTCTTATTTGTGCATATACAGAAGCCACCTTCCATATATGTGCATATATGGAAGTGGATGACTTCTTTATATGCACATATACGGAAGACGACTGTAACATCCCCATTTTCAACCCCAAAATAGTGATGTATATTGTACATGTGATTTCAAGTGAACGCTTCTTTGCAATATTTGTTTTGGAAATAATGTTTATTGACCCATTTTACATGTAGAGTTCTTTGTGGTTCTTGACATAAGTTTTTAGAGAGATTGTGTTTGGTAGAGTGGGAACTCAATCCTACATATATCCCATGAAAGCAAGGTTATAGTGAATTATGAATCTCATTAATGTGGTAATTGGAATTTAGTTCCAAGAAGAAAAGAGTGTCTCGTCCATAACACCAATAAATTATGAATCTCATTTATGTGGTAATTGAAACATAGTTACAAGAAGAAAATAACCTCTAGTCTAGATAAAATTTTCACGATTTCCAATAGCTAAAACTTCTAACCAAAACCTCATCAATCTTAAAATTGAATATCAAAACTTCATTAATTTATCCTTTCACTAATCTATGAGGTTCTTCTTCATTAAGCTAGAGTTTAAATTATTTCATTCAAGATTTATATGATAGTTCTTTTCTTAGTGGAAGATCATTCTCCTATATTGATCAATGGTATGATTGCAATGTGCATCTATTCCTTTTGAAAATTGATAGAATTTGGACACACATATGATGTGGAAGTGTTAAATATTGTGAAATATTGACTAAAAATAACATTTAACGATTATTTTAAAAGGGATAACACACTATAACATTATTTTCAAGATAAAGATACTCACTATTATTGATTTATTTTCTTCATTTTCAAATGAAAAGCATAGTATATTTTAGGTTATCAACATATAATGGTTACAATGACAATAACCTTTCAAAATGAACTATGACTTTGTCCCTCAAATTTGATCTCTAAGCTCTACCTTAGCTTGCAAGAGGTACATAGTTCAATACTGTCTCTCCATTTCATACAAGATTCAGCGATCACTTGTTTTGATTTAAAGAAGTTACATTCTCTTGCTTCAAAAATAAACTTGATTTACATTGCAAAATTATGGTAATCAAGATAAGCTAAAATTTCACATTTTTAATCGAATAATTTCAAAAAGCATATTTTAACTTCAAGAATTTCAAAATGCATAATTTTCATGGTTACAATTCAATGCTTAAGAAATAAACTTGAATTGTAGAATTATGGCAATGATGATAAGAGTTTACATTTTCAGTGCAATAATTTCAAAAGGGCGAAAGAATTTATAATTAAATGAAAAAGTGACAAATGATGTCTTATGACACTTCGTAGATCAATTACTCATGGTATATCTTCATATGTTTTGATAATTAACTAGACTTGGAATGAGCGTTTGGAGCATATTAAGTAGATCATGCAGACCCGTGCATATTTAGGTTGTATGCTAATCTTGAGAAATGTATATGGGTTTCATTGTTAATGATGTATGTGTTCAATTTTTCCTTTCAAAATGTCAGTTTTGTAGAAGTAATTTTACTTAAAAAAATATTTACAGAAATGTGGAAAAATGTATCCATGTATCTAGTTATTATTTTTTACAAATTCAACGGTAAGAATAAGAAGTAAATATTATACACATCTTTGTTAATCTAAATTACAAATATCTTGGGAGTTATTTTTGACAGATTTGTTCACAAGTTTGATTATTTTTTTATACACTTTAGCGATGTGTTTGTTATGGTTAATAGGTTCTCAAAGTTGGTAATTGTTATGTAGTTTTACAAAATATATATCATGCATGCTATAACCAAGATGTTATGATGCATGTGTAGCTTCATTTTGGCTTTCCTACATGAATTTTCTTTAAGATGATTTAGAGTTTCTCAATGAATTTTTTAAGCCACTTTAGATTATGTTGAATATAAGCCTTGACACATCCACAAAATTTCTTCATTGGACAAATGACCAATTTAGAAAGGCATTGTCTAACTATTCTACGCTTTTTCCCTTTTCATTGGAATTCAATGACATAAATTTGCACGAAATCACATTTTTTTGTTTAAATTGCATTTCTAAATGTATAAATGGATTCAACGTGTTGAAAAACCCCTGGAGCAATTGGATTACACATAATTAACCACTCAAATATATAGATACAACAATTTATGGCCGGATTTTGAACAAATATCCTCAGAAAAGAACCAAAACGTAGAACATTTAGACAATGACATTTAGAGAAGTTGTTAATAGGGACACAATACACCTTTTCTACATGCACAACCCCTCAAATATCTATGTACATGGTATGAAATTTAGCAATTAATATACAAGTCTCGAGGGTTGGTTCAATTTATCTTAGATAAAGACATGGAGCCTCTTATTATTGGTAGGTATTGGGTTTAATTATCTTGATTCTCTTGAAACTAAACCCCATAATTAACACTAATAATTTACCTATTATTGAAAACCTATTATTCAATATGCAAAATTAATTTTAAAACATCCAAAATATAACACATTTATTGAGGCAAGGTACAAGTATAAAGAGTAGATTGCTTAATTTATGAAATCCCTTATATCCCTTGAACTCCCTTGAACTAGTGATCAAGATATGCTCTCATTTGAACTGGTGATCAAGATATGCTCTCATTTGATCAAGATAATCTCTCATTTAATTGATGTGCCTTGAGTAATCCATAAGACTCCATTCATTGATTGTATAGTAAGAATGATGATAATAAAAAGGTATGTACCTCTGGTAATTTTTAAATTGTGTGTTTGGTTTTCATTTATAAATATAATGTCAAACTAATGTTAATATTTGTTATGTTTTGAGGTATTTTTTGAAACTATGAATTTTAAAAAATTGATAATATAAATTAAATTCTTTTATATACATTTTTGTTCATAATAAATTGATGAATTAACATTTTTCTCTTCTTTAAATTATATATTTTTAAGATTATTATATAATAAAATTATTTTTTATCATGATAATTATAGATGAAGTAAATGGGAAAAAGTGTTTGATTTGTACCAATATGGTTCATTGGATTGTTTTTCAATTATTTTTAGTTAAGAAAAATCTAAATAGAATAAATTTGAAAACCAATTTATTTTTCATCCTCTTCAAAGGTTCACAATTGAAAAAAATGATAATGTGATAAAAAAATTAATGGATGGATTTATTTAGTTCACCATTCCACAAAAGCATCCATCAAAGGCCAAAAATATTGCAAGATTATCGCGATCACTTGAAAAAAATAGAACTCTACTAGAAGCAATTTTGAACTATTGCAAAGAAAATGATAGTTTGGTGGGAAACACTCTTACAACCATCAATATTGTTAATCATTATAGATATATAGATATCATATTTTCCAACTTGTGCAAGATAATGGTTGAATATATCTTTGTAAAAGCATCATGAAATACAAAAATAGACTACCTTTGTTTGCAAGTAGTGCTATATTTCACAGAAAAATAAGTGGATCTAGCATTATTTAATGTGCCATGGATGACAACTTTGATTTTGGTGGTAAGTATGGGGAGCCTAATCTTTTTTCAACAACATGAGGGGGACAAAGGTGTAAGTCACAACGCTACGGTTCACCATGGATGGGGTGGTTTTTGCCCCCACCAAACTGTGAACCCATAAAAGGTTCACCCTCGCGGGTGGAAGGGAATAATTGATTCGGGTAAAGCAATTCAAGTAATATTTTCTTTAAAATATTTGTGTGCTAAAATAAAAAATATTTGTGTGCTAAAATAAAAAAACACCGACTCACCAACTTAATTTTGAATAGACAATATACTAATTCATTTTTATAAACTTGAAAAAATAGTATTTTAAAGTTGGATATCCATCTTAATACACAAGTTTTAAAGACACACAAATTTAATATATCATATTAAAATGCTCCCAAAATTCTTCATTTGTAAAGAATATATAATTGTAAAATAAATAAAGTTATTAAGACTAATAATAAAATTTACAAAAACGTTGGATCAAAGATTAAATATGAACCCTTTCGATTGAAAGATATTAAATATATGTATACAAAGAGAGTTTTGGGGTTGAAAATAGAGTTAGAGAATAAGGATTTAGATGTGTCCATTAATTTTACTCTCAAACTTTTGTGCCTAACTGGTTAAATACATCACCCTCTTCTTAAAAGAATATAGAATCCCTAACAAAGTTAATAACTTCGTTTTTTAAATTAAAAATAAAATATATATCGACGTATTGAATTGAGTGGAACTCTCATATCATTAAAAGGGCCAATAAAACATATATTATTATAATTGAGAGAGTCATAAAAGAGATGGAAGGACTCACGTACATTCAAAATTGTTTTTTAGGTGTAACATAATTTGTTTCCATTCACTTTGTATTAGTTTACTTTTTATATTAATTTGTTTGAAGATTTTAATATACTTATCATGTTTTTATTTAAATTTATAAATCACTAATATATTTTTTCAATTTAATAAAATTATTCTAGGTGTAACATAATTTGTTTCCATTCACTTTGTATTAGTTTACTTTGTATCGGATTGTTTGAAGATTCCAATATATTTATCTTTACCCTCTTTTTCATTTAAATTTACAAATCATTCATATTTTTTCAACTTATATTATATATATATATAT
>SNQJ01S0009976.1:75916-90373 GCA_010110895.2 Picea sitchensis | reverse complement strand
TTCTTGTAGAAACTCTATTTGATATTATTTCAGAAATTGTATCATATTTAGATAATTTCTCGTTTTGAGTTGGGGAGTAAATGTGATATGATCCTTATTGGACTTACCCCAACATATTCCTAACCACGGAAACTCCACCAAAATACTTTGTAAAAGACTAGAAGCTAGATCAAGATCGTGCTCAACAAATCTGTCAAGAGGAATCTCATTCTCTCTACTTTGTTTTGATATGGACCAGTAATCTTGAGTTGTTGATCCAACCAAGCAACCCAAAATATGGGGGAGTATGGTCAATTCCTTCACAGTTGTTTCGACAATCGAAGGTTCTAAATACCATTTGTACAAATAACAAAAACATCTTCTTCCAGAATTCATTTTTGGTAGATAGAGGATTCATGTGAGAATTTTTTCTGAGTGTATTTTATATAACAACCTTTCCACATAGTAAAAGTGATCAGGGAATTGTAACTCATATTATGGGATGGCACTTTCTGCATAGTTCCATTACTATTAACAGATGGCTTTGTGACTTTCTATTGGCACAAGCCTCTCAAGTAATCCAATTTTATGGGTCTTCATTATTTGCATATGGTATTTTATTTTTAGGCGCTAATTTTTCCATGGGACTTTAGTTGTAATGTTCTTATTCAATGATTGTGGGTACTTGTAATAAATCATTGAATCTATCATTTGCACCATACACAAATTGAAGGTTTCTCCTGCTATCTAGCCTAGAGACTAGAGCATTGTACATATATGTGTTGTAGGAGTAGCCCATTACCTTTTGGGTGGAATAGTCACAACATGGGCGTTCTTCCTGGAAAGAATTATTGCAATAAGATAATGGCTAGGAGGATTTGAAAAGCATTATGGAATCAAGATTTCCAAAGTTCATCAAAGGCTTGGCCCAAGACCCAACTACTCATTGCATTTGGTCTGGTATTGCGACTGCACATGACTTCGAGAGTAATGATGATATTACTAAAGAACACTTTTATCATAAAAAAAAATCTTTCCACTTTGGTCAGTTTGCGATAATATTTCCATGGATCTCTTGTAATTTGTTCCATGTGGCTTCGAAAGGAAATTTTGAAGCATGGGTATGTTATCCATTACATGCAAGAGCCATTTCTCATGCAATTTGGGATCTTCATTTTGGTTAGCAAACTATATAAGCCTTTACCCAAGGAGGCGTTCCTAGTCCAATCGATATTTCTTATTCTGGTGTTTATCAGTGGTGGTATACAATCAACTTACACACTAACAAAGATATTTATGTTGGAGCTATTTTCTTGCTCTTCTTTCTATACCATCTTTTCAATAGCAACTATGTTACATCTATAACCTAAGTGGAGACCAAGTGGTTCATGGTTCAAAAAAATTGATTCTCATCTCAATCATCATTTGTTAGGACTCTTCGAAGTCGGTTATGTAGCTTGGATAAGGAATTATGTTAGTATTCCTAAATCAACGGGAGGGCACATTAAATGGGATAATTTTTTGAATGTATTACCACATCCCCAAGGTTTAGGACCACTTTTCACATGTTAGAAGAATCTTTATGTTCAAAATCCGAATTCTAGTAGTCATTTATTTGGTACCTCCCGAAGGATGGAAACTACTATCTAACTCTTCTATGAGTATTCCATCCACAAACTCAAAGTTTATGGTAGATTGATATTGTTCATCAACATTTAGTTATTACACTTATTTTTTCATTTGACAGTCATATGTATAAAACCAAAAGTTTATGGTAGATTGATATTGTTCATCAACATTTAGTTATTACACTTATTTTTTCAATTGACACTCATATGTATAAAACCAAAAGTTTATGGTAGATTGATATTGTTCATCAACATTTAGTTATTACCAAGTGGTTCATGGTTCAAAAAAATTGATTCTCATCTCAATCATCATTTGTTAGGACTCTTCGGAGTCGGTTATGTAGCTTGGATAAGGAATTATGTTAGTATTCCTAAATCAACGGGAGGGCACATTAAATGGGATAATTTTTTGAATGTATTACCACATCCCCAAGGTTTAGGACCACTTTTCACATGTTAGAAGAATCTTTATGTTCAAAATCCGAATTCTAGTAGTCATTTATTTGGTACCTCCCGAAGGATGGAAACTACTATCTAACTCTTCTCTGAGTATTCCATCCACAAACTCAAAGTTTATGGTAGACTGATATTGTTCATCAACATTTAGTTATTACACTTATTTTTTCAATTGACAGTCATATGTATAAAACCAAAAGTTTATGGTAGGTTGATATTGTTCATCAACATTTAGTTATTACATTTATTTTTTCAATTGACAGTCATATGTATAAAACCAACTTTGGGATTAGTCATATTATGAAAAATATTTTGAAAGCACATATTCCTTTAAAAATCCTATAATAATTTTTATAACACAATTTTCTTCATTTTCAATTATAATACAATTTTTTTCATTTTAAATGAACATTGCTTTAATTTATTTGAAGACATCTCACCATGAAAATCAAGCTAATCAAAATAGCTACTTATGTATTCATAGCACAAAAGTTCACAACCCCCGCATCTCACCATGAAAATCAAGCTAATCAAAATAGCTAAAAGTCTTGATTGCCAAACCTTGATTGCCAAACCTTTTTTGAAAATAAAATAATTCAATTATGAAGCAAATTCATTTCATATCATTACAATTAAAAAAAAAGCTTAATCACTTTCATAATCTATGAAGTTTTTTTAATTAAAAAAAATTAAAATAAAGAATTACTTGTCATTCCATATCATTGGAATAGAAAAGCAATCATTTTGAAGATGAGAGGTTAGGTGCCTTCACTGCAGTCCATGAAAGATAGTAAAGTATAATATTGAAGCTATTATTTGTTTCAAGGCTAGTGAAACTACAAGATAGTAAAGTATAATATTGAAGTTATGCATAAAGGGACTATAGCGATCGATAATTCGTTGACCTGGTATTAGATTGTTCATTGATTACAAATATTTTCATATTATTTATTGTTGAAACCAGGGAACTATCCATTGACTACAAATATTTCCATATTATTTATTGTTGGAACTAGGGAACTGAAAACACCGATTTTTATATAATAAAAAGTACCATATTTGTCATGATCTGATTGGACAACGGATTGGAGGTCTTATTGTGGGCTTCACTATTCCCAATGTTATATATGTTGACATATCCAAAGTATTTCATCGTATATGTTCTTTTTGAATCATATATTTTCTTATGCATTGGTCGAAGGTGGATTAATACTAGCATTAGTTCGAATGTTTGCTTTAACATTTTCTTCTAGGTAGAATACATTCTCTAGCATATTATTATGTTTTATTTTTGCTTTATTCTTGCATGCTTCGAGAGAAGAGACCTGCCACGCTGCATTTTTTCTTAAATGTTTGCACATGACTACGTTGTTTGATGGTTCTGACAGTCTTAAGTGTTTACCTAACAGGTCTGGCAGTCTTAAATGTTTATTGTACAGAGGCGTTGCAATATTGTTTCGTTCCATTTTTTTATGGTGTTGTTTGCAGTGAAATTGTGTTGAATTGTTCTCCACCGACATCAGTGGTTTAGTGGTCGATGTTTGTCCCAACGTATTTTTCAAAGATGTGGTTGTCTGCATCCCCAATTCTGCCTGCACATGAGAGGAGACTTTGGAGAGATACATTTTGTATACGGTGGTTGTTTAACTGGCTCAATATGTCAATTGGAATATGGTCATTGACAAGAAAAACAAGATATTTACTATTCAACAAAACTGCATCTGACAATCCATATTGCATCTTGTTCCATGATGCCAATGTTGTCAGTGGTCATTATGAACCACTACTGTATAGAAAATTTTCCATATGAAATGTTGAAGAAGCTCATATTTACTTGTCCCTCATTTGCAAAGACCTTGAATCGCAGTGGAAACAAATTATGCATCACATAGACTCCCATGGTTTACAGCTATCAACAACTATTGTGTCTAGCTGTGGAGATAGTCTGTTCAATGCAATTTGTTGTTTGGTAGCAGCGGAGTTCGATGTGCAGTTGGTACAGCTTTACACTGTACATTCATTTTGCAATGCAATTATAAGCGATAACCAACAGGCTTTCAAGTGCTTGCATGAGCACCTTTCGCCATATCTCCTACAAAATATGTCGATAATTGGAAGTTGGAAAGAATACCTTGTAAACATGGGGTTGCCATATGAAAAAGGGAATGTAGAGGGTTGCAGATTCTGTTTGCAATGGTTGTCTATCATGGTCAGAGTAAATATCCAGGTCTGGTCGGCCTTGCCAAATGGCACTGTCCATTCCTGGTCTATTGATTCTAATTATGATAGAACAATTGATATCCTCTTGTTGAAAACAGATACAACACATATCCATTATGGACATTTGCTTGGACATATCAGGGGTTCAGGGTTGAATGTCCATGCTAGCCAAACCGCATCAAATATGCATACGCATCGCATGTTTTTTAGTGAGAATGAAACCCCTATCGGTTGTGATATGGCCATACGGGACTTGAACAAAAAATCCATGTGTGAATTTTGTCACATTTGTGATGAGGCCATACAAGGCTTAAACAAAAAACGTAGAGTAAGTTATCACAACCTGAAAAAAGTTGTGCTTAAAATTTGTTCCAGTTGTGATGAGGCCATACACCCCTTAAAAAAAAACATACACTAAGTTATGACAACCTGAATCAGAGTGAAATTCATCCCAGTTTCCATCAGGCCATTGTGCCCTTGGACAAGAAACATAGAGTAAGTTACCACAACTTGAAAAAGGTCATGTATGAGAGAAAAAAATACATTGTTGCACTTCCTTTTAGAGAGAAACTCACATATCACAATCTAAAGAAATTTGTTCATGCACAACAGAACAGAAACATGTGCGGTCACATATCCCGAAATGGTCATGCAACTGTCACATTTCGTGGCCTAGAAGCAACATCATGCACTACTACCAATGAAAACCAACAAACACTTTCTACTCATACTTCCCTGTGAAAGAAAAATGCAAGACAGACGTACATGAAACAAATTAAAGACACTCCTTCCATTGTGTGTGAAATTTGTGAAAAATTGAATTTCTCAAAAAACAATAAGTCTTTCACGTCTGATTTGCAAGCATAATACCTCCGCTTGATAGCACACGATAAACAATTTTCTAGTGGCAAAAATTGTCTTCCATGCAAACGGTCGCTTGAAAATGGAAAACTACCACAATTTGCAACCCTTGAGCAGATAAGATGTAATACACCACTAGAAAATGTAAGTGCACTTACGAAACTTGAGGAGAGACTTGTGTCTCTGTGAATTTCATTTGCACAAATCAGGCCTTGGGGCTATAAACGACCACAGATGGGCTTAACAGGATCAATTATTAATGTGCCTGTTCAACTAGATGTTGTGGAAAAAGCCTTGCCATAATTCATTAGCGACACAATGAAAATTTATGTGACTCTGAAAAGACGCTTGTGATACAAAATTGCCTATCAGACAGGAAAAGTGCATGTGCATGTTGTTATGAAAGCATTAAAGGAATTATGTTCCAGGGCCCTGTACAAAGCAGAGAACATTTGTATAAATGAGAACTGGAACAGTGTTCTTGCAGAAGAGGATGCCAACTCTACAGAGACTCTCGAAAATGCTAGTGAATTTGCTACAAGTGATGAATCGGAGAATGAAACACCTGTTGATACATTGGTGCATGGATTCACTGATTCACAGTGCATTCGTGACTTGCAAGACAAGATTGTTGAAATTGCACCTGTTGAGGGGCAACATCCACTTGGAATATTCAAGGACAAATTCGTCGAGGAAATGAACTTTCCAACACTACTCTATGGAGATCCACGTGTTGTTGACAATACAGAACGATTCAGTTATCATAAAATAGTCTGATGGGAGCTGCTACATTCAAGCGGTGACTTCTCCTGTCACATAACAAATTTGTTTTTCAAAACAATGCGCATAATAATAGAGCAATTTCTCTCCTACATGTGGGTCCGAATAAGAAAAGGCCAGTTACAAGGAAGAAAGTTGTTGGACAAGGATGTCAACTACAAAGTAAACCTAGAAAAAATTATGAAATCTTATATTGGATACATAGATTTCAAGAAAAATTGCACCTCTCCTGACTATTTGCAACAAAACAAAAAAACTATTTTTGCAATGATTCAACAATTGGGACCACCAACATTTTTCGTCACATTTACAAGTGCAGAGCATTACTGGGATCCATTGGTAGCTTTCGTATTGACCTGCATAGGAACAAGAAACGTAAAAAACAAACCAATACACTGGAAAACAATCACATTGACTACCTCATAAGAAAAGACCCAGTGACATGTACTCGCTACTATAGACATAGAATAAATGCTTTGAGACAATTGATATGCCATGATGAAACGTTTTTTGAAAAAATATCGGACTACTTTTTTGTGACTGAATTCCAGAATAGGGGAAATGAACATGACCACGCACTGTTGTGGATAGAGGGTGCACCAGTCTATGGAACTGACAACAATTCAGATATCGAACAATTTGTGGAGAAACACATAACGTGCAACATAGATCATTTGGATCCAGAACATGCCAAAGTTCATAGACATTACCATACAAGAAGTTGTAGAAAATGAAAAAAACTCGCATTGCAGATATAACTTTCCCATGCCGCTAATGAGAGCTACAATAATCATAGAGCCACTTAGTTCAGAGGACAATGTTGTTGTTGAGAAATCTAAATCGTTGTTCGCATTTCTAGAGAAAGGATAATTTGATGAGCTGATGAGCTTTGATGCGTTCTTGACAGAGCTAAATCTATCAAAAGATGAGTACATCAAATCCATACAATGTACGCTTAAGAAACCAACAATTTTCCTTAAATGAAAACTTTCCCATATTTGGAACAACAGTTTCTCCAAGGACATTCCAGTTATGTGGAAAGAAAATACAGATACACAATACGTGCTCAATGCATATGTTTTGGTATCCTACTGTACCTCGTATATGACAAAGGTTGACAAATCTATGACAAATTCATTCAGAAGAATACGCAAAGAACATGAAATAATTCATATTGATGCCATACAAATGATACACACACTTGGAAACACATTGCTTAATCTTCAACAAATGTCTGCTCAACAAGCAATTCACATTGCACTTTCTTTGCCCCTCATTTATAGTTCACGAAAATGTGTCTTCATAAACACATCTCCATTTGAAAAACGCACATTTGTGCTTAAACCACCGGCTTTGCTAGAACAAGAGCCTGCCAATTCAGAAGACGTGCTATGTCTCTCTATTATTGATTATTACCTTCAACATCTATCTCCTATTAGGCATATCTTCTTAGCAGAATTCGTATCGCATTACAAAAAAATTGGTGTGCCCATATCAAAAAGAAAAAAACCATGTGTAATACGGTTTGTCAAATACAATAAATATTCTGACTATGAAAACTATTGTAGAGAAAAACTGTTGCAGTATGTTTCGTTCGATGAAAATGAAGAGACATTAAAACATAACTTCTCTACATGGGAGGCTACGTATGTTGCCTCTGAGACTATAGTGCATATCAACGAAGCTAGATTTACCTACAATGTTAATACAACATGGGGTGATCTAGAAATTGCAGTTAATGAGATAGAAAACCCTGACAATCCTGATGAGACATTCACAAACCAAAAAAGAACCAGAACTCCTTGCGAGTCCTATGACTTACAAGCAGATTTTCCTCGTCCTCCACCAAGTGGAGGTGAAAAATGTATCAATATTGGTTTTCAAGTCACAAAACATCCTTTCCTAATTGAAAATAATGAATACCACAGAATAAGGCATCTATTGAATCGAAAACAACAAACAATTGTAAATGACATTGCTCTTAAAAAATGCTTGAACATGGATACTCCTATGCCTTTGTTCCTTATAGGCGGAGTAGGAACAGGCAAGACATTCACATCGAAAACATTGTTCCATATGCTTATGCAAATCTATTATTCAAACAATTCCTCTAATCCTATGAAACCAAAGGGCATAATAGTTGCATACACATGAAAAGTTGCATATAATACAGGTGGAACAATAGTCCACTCTGCATTTTTAATTCCTTTTAACAAGTCACGGTTTCTTCCACTTAGCAAGGAAATGTTGGATACATTGTCTAATATTTATGAGGAAGTCCAATGTGTCTTTATAGATGAAACATATTTGATTGGAAGTCAGTTCTTGTATTCCATTGACAGACGACTAAGAAGCATAAAATATGTGCACACAAAATACTTTGGAAACATTGGCATGATATTCTGTGGGGATCTTTACTAGGCACAACCCATCCAAGATTCGTTGATATTTGAACAACCTACCGTTACCATGGAAACAATGATGCATGACTTCTGGAGAGACAATATAAAATTATTTGAATTGCATACTACAATGCGCTAGACAGATGAAACATTCATTGAAATTATAAACAGAATGTGGACAAACAACCAAACATATGATGACATAACATATATGAATTCAAGGTGCTTGTGGCCTAAACCAACATACCCAACGTTCCCTTACCTGTTCTACAAAAATAAGGATGTCAAAATGCATAACAACCATATGCTATCGCTCATGCTTGGCGATGCTATCATCATCAATTCAATTGACCTGGAAGAAGACAACCATGGAAATGTGCCATGTCATGAACTTACAACCACTCTACCTTTGCATCTTGTTCTCAAATTAGAAATGTTGGTTGAAATATATGCCTATAACTATGATTCACATGATGGATTGGTCAATGGTGCAGATGGAATACTCAAAGGCTATACGAAAACATAAAAACTTGATGTCCTTTGGATTAATTTCCATGAACCACATATAGGCAAGCAACAAGAAAGCAAGTTGTCTTATCTATATAATACAAACACTGGAAGTGGTTGGACACATATTCTGTGAATATCAAAGACAGTATCAACATCAGCAAAGACAAGTTGACTGAAAATTTGAAAACAGTTTCCGATTAAACTTGCATGTGCATGTACAGTCCACAGATCACAAGGATGAACACTTGATGATGTTGAATTTCATCCTGCTGGAATTCGGATACATGGACTTGTATACACAACATTGTCCCATGTTAGAAGCATAGACTCCTTTTATTTACTAAGTCCTCTTACAAAATATAACTTCAAAGTCAAACAGAAAGTTGATATTGAAATGCAATGACTCAGGACCACTGCAAAATGGCAACTGCACTATGATTACCAATTCATACAAACAAATTCATCTCTATCAATTCTCTCACTTAACACACACGTCTTAAATGCACACATGGATGATATACTCAATGACTATGATACAATGCAATCCGATATTATGTGCTTGCAGGAAACATGCATGGAATTATGCACGCAGAACAAAGAATTCTCAAATCACAACTGCATATCAAGTTACATTACACATGGGGTGATGATATTGGTGAAAAAATCATGTACCAATTTTGGAGCATATACATATCAAAGAAAAGAATGTTGAGGTGGTGCTTGCAAAAGTTTTTTCCATGAAATAGAAATTGCGATACTGAATTTGTATGCTGCTCCCCATGCAACATTATCCAACATAGTAGATGTTATTTCCAATGAATTGGACCATTTCCATGTGAACGGAGCCATTGTGCTTGTAGGAGACTTCAATATTGGCATTCTACAAAAGAATGATAGAACAAAAGAATTGAAAAACTACATGTGCAAATACAGCCTCCGCTTTCTTTTGCACAACCCAAGCCATCTGCAAAACCCACTTATTGACCATGTGTGGTCGAATGTGCTCATTCCTCAATACAATACTTTTATATTAGACACATATTGGTATGATCATGATACAATTGGTATTTCACTTGAATTATGAGATATAAATCAAACATTTTGCAAAGTCATATTTCTATATTTCAAAGCATATTTGTATAACTTGTTGCAAAAAAAATAAAAAAATAAAAACAAGTTATTCATCTTCTTAGTTTTCCCTCATTTGTACACATACTGATCTTGTCACCATATAGTGGTTGTTGTACTTGAATTATAAAGTATACATTATGCAAAAGAAACAAAAAAGGTACATCCTTCTAAAAGCTATATGTTACTCTATTCATCTTATTTATTTTTTTTTAGTATATGTACATAGTACTTGCATTTTTGTTTACATGTTAACTTATGTTCATATTCCTTCTGTTTTCTACTTTTGTTCATAGAAACAAGCCGGAAAACTAGATGCCGCAAAGAAATCCTAAGCAGAGATGTAGAGGAATCCATGCAAAGGTGTGTTTTTAGTGCCCGTGTTCCATATTTTTTTTTTTTTTTGTGCCTCTTTCGACACTCCATATATTCCTCTACATTCACTTGTCTTAGTGTGTGTAATACATATCCAATGTTGAGCTCGCCAGTTCTGGACTCTGTCTTTCAATTTGTATATCATGAAACTTCGATAGCTGTTTGGAGGACACAAAACAATAGAAGGACAATGTTGAGCCACCCAGCCCGCAAGTCCGCTTGTCAATTTGTATATCGCGCAAATCTAGTTGCTATTTGTAGGACACAAAACATTAGAGGCCCAGTTTAGAGCCCACCAGCCCGCAAGTCCGCGATCCAAAAAAGTGGCTAAGTATGGAATAAGGAATCTGTACATGCTCTATAACATGTCATGTCCATAGTTTATAAAAGTACATATTTAGTATGTATTGCTTGTTTCTCGGAGCTCGCCAGTCGTGGAGTCCATCTCTCAATTTCTATATCATGGAACTCAATAAAAGTACAATGTTGAACCAACCAACCTGCAAGTCCGCTTGTCAATTTGTATATCGTGCAAGTCTGGGTGTTATTTGCAGGACACAGAACACTATAGGCCCAATTTAGAGCTCGCCAGCCTGGAAGTCCACGATCCAATAAAAGTGCAATGTTGAGCCAACCATCCTGCAAGTTCACTTGTCAATTTGTATATCGTGCAACTCTGGGTGCTATTTGCAAAACATAGAACATTAGAGGCCCAATTTATAGCCCGCAAGTCCGCAATCCAAAAAAGTGGCTAAGTATGGAATAAGGGATTTGTACATATTTACAATGTATTGCTTATTTTTGGGAGCCCGCCAGTGCTGGAGTCCCCTTGCCAATTTATATATCACGAAAATCGGTGGAGGTACAATCTTGAGCCAGCCAGCCCGCAAGTTTGCTTGTCAATTTATATATCACAGAATTGTGGGTGCTATTTGTAAAGCACGGAACAATAGAGGCCCGTTTTTTATCCCGCCAGCGCGAGAACCCGCGATCCAAAAAGTGTACATACTCTATAAAATCTCAGCCACCCTGCATGTCCTCTTGTCAATTTTTATCTCATGGAACTCTGGGTGCTATTTGTAGAACACAAAACAATGGGCACCTATTATTTGAGCCCGACAGCTCGAGAGCCTGCGATCCACAAAATGGGCAAGTATGGGATGTGATATCTGTACATTCTCTATAAAATCTCATGTCCATACTTTATCAAGGTACATATTTAGTTTTGCCTGATTTGTACACATACTGGTCTGGTCACCACATAGTTGCTTGTGCACATGGATTATGGAATATGCACTACGAATCCGATCGATCCCTTTCGTTTCCTTAGCCAATTTTATGCCCGCGGCTTCCCTGGTACGCGTTATCGAACTCTCGTTCCCCGTTTTCCAAGTGTGCATCTTTCATCAAAAACTTGGTAATCCATGTTTATGCTCGCAGGTTCCCAGATGACAGAGTGACAGATTTCATGTCCATCTATATCTCTACATCACGAGTCCAATCGAACGTCGTTCGTTTTCATAGTTTCTGATTTTTATGGCCACAGTGTCCTTTGTGGGCGCCATCCAACTCTCATGCCCCGTCTGTGCGGTATATATCTAGCGCCCGAAACTTCAGTGATCTACAATTGGACCTGGACTCGAAGCTTGCAACTCATTTGCTAATTTTCTTTAATTTAATTGTACAATATCAATATTTATTATTAATAATTTAGTACTTTAAAATAATGTTTTTAGATAATGTTAGCTATATAACATATATGTTATATGTTATACATGTAGACAATCGCAATATTGAACCCACAAGTCCTAGAGTCCGTTTGTCAATTTATGTATCACGGAACTCCCAGTGTTGCATGGAGGACACATAACAATAGAAGTGCAATTTTGAGCGAGCCTGCCCGATGTCCACCTGTCAATTTGTATATCGCAGAACTCTGTGTGCTATTTGTAGAAAACGAAACAATAGAGACCCAATTTTCATCTCGCCAGGACGAGAACCCTCAATCCAAAAAGTGGCTAAGTATGGAATGAGGGATCCGTGCATGCTCTATAAAATATGATATCCATACTTTATAAAAGTACATATTTACTATGGATTACTCGTTCCTCAGAAAATTTATAGGTCTAGAACTAGCGGATACACGTGTTTAGATTTCCAGTTACTTTTATATTGCCATCCCGACCGTCCGCTTACCTGTTTCATATTGTACATATTACATGTAATATGTATTACATATTACATGTAATGTATAATACATATTCAATTTTGAGTGCGCCACTCATGGAGTCCATCTGTCAAATTAGAGACCGCGAGCCCGATAACCTGCGATACATATTACATGTAATGTGTAATACATATTCAATTCTGTCTGTGGATTTGTATATCGCGGAACTCCAAAAATTGTTTGGAAGACACGAGACAATATAAGTGCAATGTTGAGCCATCCAACCCACAAGTCCGCGATCCAAAAAAGTGGTTAAGTATGGAATAAGGGTTCTGTACATACTCTATAAAATGTCATGTCCCTGGTTTATAAAATTACATATAATAGAAGTGCAATGTTGAGCGAGCTAGCCCGATGTTCGCCTGCCAATTTGTATATCACATAACTCTGGGTAGTATTTGTAGGACATAAAACAAGAGAGACCCAATTTTCATCCCGCTAAGCCGAGAACCTGCAATCCAAAAAATGGCTAAGTATGGAATGAGGGATCCCTGCATGCTCTATAAAATCCAATATCCATACTTTATAAAAGTACATATTTACTATGGATTACTCGTTCCTCAGAAAATTTCTAGGTTCAGAATTGGCAGATACACATGTTTAGATTTCCAGTTCCTTTTATATTGCCATCCCAGTCGTCCACTTGCATGTTTCATATTGTACATATTACATGTAATATGTATTACATATTACATGCAATGTCGAATACATATTCAATTTCGAGCCCGCCACTCGTGGAGTCTGTCTGTCAATTTATAGCCCGCTAGCCCGATAACCTGCAATGCATATTACATGTAATGTGCAATACATCAATTCCTTCTGTGGATTTGTATATCGCAGAACTTTGAATGTTGTTTGGAGGACACAAAACAATAGAAATGAAATGTTGGCCCAACCATCCCGCAAGCCCATGATCCAAAAAAGTGGCTAAGTATGGAATAAGGGATTTGTGCATACTCTATAAAATGTCATGTCCATAGTTTATAAAAGTACATATTTAGTATGTATTGCTCCTTTCTTGGAGCCTGCCAGCGCTGGAGTCCGTCTGTGAATTTATATATTTCGGAACTCAATAGAAGTACAATGTTGAGCCAGCCAGCTCGCAAAGACCGCTTGTAAATTTTTATATCCCAGAATTCTTGGTGATATTTGTAACGTGCGGAACAATAAAGGCCTATTTTTTTAGCCCGCCAGCTCAAGAACCCGCGATCCAAAAAGTGTACATGCTCTATTAAATCTCATCCAAACCGCAAGTCCACCTGTCAATTTGTATATTGTGGAACTCTGAGTACTATTTGTAGGACACAGAACAATAGAGGCCTATTTTTTATCCCGACAGCCCGAGTACCCGTGATCGACAAAGTGGCCAAGTTTGGAATGCAATATCCGTACATGCTCTATAAAATCTAATGCCCATACTTTATAAAGGTACATATTTTTTTCCCTGCAATACTGACCACTTTGCTTTCCTTAGCCAATTTTATGTCTGTGGGTTCCCCGCTACACATTATCAAACTCTTATTCCCCGTGTTCAGAGTGTACATATTGCATCCAAAACTTGGGTAATCCATGTCTATGCTCGCGGGTTCCCAAATGGCAGAGTGCCATATTTCATGTCCATCTATATCTCTACATCACGAGTTCAACCTACCACCATTCATTTTCATAGTTCGCGAATTTTATGCCCGCGGATTCCTTTGTGGGCGCAATCCAACTCTCAAGCCCTGTGTGCCCGATATACATCTTGCGCCCGAAATTTCGACAATATACAATTGGACCCGCACTCGAATCTTACGACTCATTTGATAACTTTGTTTAATTAAATTGTAGAATATCAATATTTAATATTAATAATTTAGTACTTGAAAATAATGTTTTTAGATAATGTTTA
>SNQJ01S0009976.1:64945-75866 GCA_010110895.2 Picea sitchensis | reverse complement strand
GTGTGTGTGTGTGTGTGTGTGTGTGTGTCTTGTTTCTAAATCTTTAATGCTAACATCTCATCATGCAGGCACCGTGTAAATTGTCATTGATGGGCGCAAGGATCGAGAAGTTCTATCATTAATGCGCACTAAACCAATATTTGTGGAGGCTTTTATTTTATCTTTCCAGTGTTAATTTCAAATACTATGGAATGCCATTCGCACGTTGTCATCTTGGTTCATTCACGAAACCTCCAATCCTTAAATTTTCTTCGTTGTAACCGCCACCTTCGCACTTCTAAGTATGCAATAATTAATCTTTACTTCTAACAACTCACCATACAACACGCATAGATATTTTCATTAATGAGCAAAGAGCTCGAGGAGATTTTCCATTCGCATGCATTGAACCAACATTTCTGGGGGGCTATATTATCCCCTCCATTTTTTCATTTCAAGCAGCGTCTGGAGAAAACCAACGTTTTCATAAACTACTGGAAGCACCTCCACAACAATTCTGTAGAGATACAGTAAACATCTTTGGACTAGAACCAACACAGTAACAAAGCATCACTCCAACGGCCTGCCATGGTAACAAAGCAACCCAAATTTCTTCAAATGGACGAGGTTCATCCTAAAATTGATAGTTCTCACAAGCTTCTCATGGAGAAGAAGGAAAAAAGAATTGTAGGGGAGGAGGACAAGCCCAAAATTGAGAGTGAAAACATGGATCTTGATGTTGATCTGGATAGCATATTCTGCAACCTTGAACAGTCGGGAGACGTGATTCACCATAGCTACCCAATGGACATATTTGATGCCGAATTTTTTTACGAAGATGAATCCTTCGTATTCCAGAGTGTTGTTTTTGAAAGCGAATCTAAAAAATTAATTATTGAAAAAAGAGATGTAAAAAATAAGAAAATAAAACATCGTTCAGAACTTGACCTTTCCAATATGTAGGCGTCCAAAATCTCTGAACTTCACATGGAAACCAGAGATTCTCTTCATGATTCCATTGGAGTCATTGAGGCCAAGAATGCCATTAAAGGACCAGATCAAGGAATTAGCGAAAGCTCTTTTTCCTATGCGATTGCTTGGCAGTCCTTTCGCAATAGCCATGCCTACAACTCCCTGCACCCTTGCACCAAACCTAAAAGGCTCCTCCACCTTCCTCGCATCGTGTAGAGAATATGTGGAGAAAAATATCAACAAAAGAATGGAACTGATTACTAAGGCCTGTGAAACATCACAAAATATGGAATCCCTAGGAAGTAGCACACATAACTTGCTCGAACTTCTGCAGCCGGATTTAAAAAATGAAGAAACTTTCTATTTGCACATGGTCATCCCATTTGCCTTTCATGTCAACAACATGGCAGAAACGACAAGAAGACAACATGACCTCCCATCCAAAAAACGAGTCACTCAATTAGAAGCATGCTGGAAAGAGAAGGTGAAGAACCCGTATCTGATCATCCAATCATGTGAGAAAGCAATATCAAATAAATAAACATTATTCACAAATCTTTCCAAATAGACTTAGCTGGAAGGACCAACGAATTTTAGGACCCCATCTTAATTGTCAACTCGTTGGCGTTAACCAAGCAAGCTTTCACTAACCAAGTTGATAATTTTAAAGCGTTTTCTTTAGAAAATTTTTACAGGACTCTTGAATATCATGAAGAACACGTGGACAACTGGCTAGTCCACTATTTGGTATAGAATGGAGACATTCATCAGGATCTGTGTAATATTTCTATTGATCTAAGTGAATTAGAAAATGAACTTTTCAGCATTAAAATCTGGAATGACATCAACGTCGCCCCCTTGAGAAGCTACATTGAAAAGAACTTGAAGCGGGTCATCAATGAAATCCAACAAGAAAATACATCAACAAGCAAATAGAAAAAATACTTATATGGAACATCGCTATAAATACTTTTTTTATCAATCCAGTTATTCAAACGGGTCTGAGACGAAAACCAATAGGAAAAGGCATCATCAAGCAAATGCCAAAAATACTTATGTGTACCATCGTTGTAAGTCTATACTTATAGTCATTTCTTTATCAATCCAGTTATTCCACCTTTTCAGAATAGAAATCTATAGCCAAAGACTGATATCTTCCCATTTCTACTTTTTAGGTATTACACTCTACCGTCTCCCACTTCTTCTTTCCACAATCCTATTTCTTATACATATTTCTATTATGGTCTGTGGGAGCCCCAATCCCAATCTATATGACAAACACATTTAAATTTCTAGGAATATGTAGCAAACTAATGTTTTTTCATATATTCCAAATAAAACTATTTTTTTGTCTCCTTATATATTTATGTGCTCCTAGGTTTTCATCTTCAGCTATGCTGAATGTCAAGACATTCTGTTTATTTTATTTCAATTATCTTTTTTCTGATGCATATATTTTTCTGCTTCGTCATTTTCAAAATTAAATTTGAGATAAATCACTCATTCAAATTTGAGATATCGTATTTCACTCACACACACACACATATATTTAAATTTCTAGGAATATGTAACACGCTTTTTAATTTTTTTATTTAAATGTCATAAAATTGTGTTCAATACTTTTTTTCTACTTACACATATAGAGAGTATGTCATTTCTTGCATCTTTACCACCTATCCTTCATGTTGCTTGCCACATCTACACTGCAATTTCAAGGCCCAAGTCCAATTGTGTTATTACATCAACACGAGGCCCTTAAAATTCAAATAGTTTGCAAGTCTTCTTGTCAATTTGTATATCGTGGAACTCTGGGTACTATTTGTAGGGAACAGAACAAAAGAGCCCAAATTTTGAGCCCGCCAACTCGATAACCCACGATCCAAAAAGTTCCTAGATATGCAATGAGGACTCCGTTCATGCTCTATAAAATCTCATGCCCATACTTTATACAAGTACATACTTGGTATCTATAAAAGGTAATATGTACTTTATAAAAGTACATATTTCGTTTGTATAATTTATGGAATTTCAATTTCTTTTCTGTCTAGGAGGCCTTCTTTTAAAGAAAACTAATTCAACAATGCTAATTTAAAGAAAATGAACCTATGTAACATACGTTACTACTATTCTATTGTATGCTAATTTATTTGTGTCCAAGAACCTTTTAAATGTAATACTATTGTACACTAATTTTTTTTGTCCACGCTCCTTTTAAATCTTGCTTGTTCTATCAAACTTAGATACTAGGAACCTTCGTTGATGTAGCAGACATTAATAATTTCTGATAAATTTCAAATAAAACTAATTTGGGAATACTAAATTTTGCATGGATACCACATCTACTGCAACTTGCAACCCACGTGTTTGTACACGGTTGCATTTACTCTCATTCCAACCTAGCAGGGACTACGCTGCCATGCATTACTTGTTTGTTTCAAGGCCAACTTGAAACTACTACTTTTAAGATTCTCTTATTTTCTTTTTAGATATTAACTATTTTCATCATTTATTTTAGTGTAATGTTATAGAATTCCAAGAAAATGAAGTTGCACTATTTATTTTTCTTAACCATTACTTTTTTCTTTCTTTTATTTTTTAAGATATTAGTTATTTTTATATTTTTTTCATTTAATGTTATAGAATTCCAAGAATATGAAGTCACAATATTTATTTTTTCTTAACCCATTGTTAATAAATAAGTGTTGCAAAATAAAATGCAATTTTAAAGCAATTGGTTTTGTGTATAAACAAAGTATGTTGAAACATAAGTAAGAAGATAATGTAATTTCAAGTGAATGTTTTTTTGCAATGTTTGTTTTGTTAATAGTGTATTTTGGCATATTTTACATTTGTTAATAGTGTATTTTGGCCTATTTTACATGTAAAATTCTTGGTGTTTTTTGACATAAGTTTTTAGAGAGCTTGTGTTTAGTAGAGTAGGAACTCAATCATACAAATATTTCATGAAAATAAGGTTATAGTGAATTATTAATTTCATTAATGTGGTAATTGAAATATAGTTACAAGAAAATAGTGTTAGTATATAGCATCAGTAAATTATAAATCTTATTTATGTAGTAATTGAAACATAGTTATAAGAAGAAAAAAACCTTTAGTCTAGAGAAACTTTTCACTATTTTCAATAGTTAAAAGTTCCAACCAAAACCTCATCAATTTCAAAATTCAATATCAAAATTTCACTAATTTCTCCTTTCATTAATATACGAGGTTTTTTTCATTACACTGGAGTTTAAATTGTTTCATTCAAGATTTATATGATAGTTCTTTACTTAGTGGAAGATCATTCACTTGTATTCATCAATGGTATGTTTTCAATCTGCATATATTCCTTTTAAAAATTGATAGAATTTAGACACACATATGATGTAGAAGTGTTAAAAGATTGTAAAATATTGATTAAAAATTATATGATGTAGAAGTGTTAAAGATTATGAAATATTGATTAAAAATTACATTTAACAATTATTTAAAAAGGTATAATACACTATAACATTATTATTTTTAAATAAGAATATTCACTATTATTAATTAATTTATTTATTTTCAAATTATCAAGATATAAGGATTACATTGATAATAACCTTTCAAAATTAACTATGACGTTTTCCTTCAAATTTGTTCTCTAAGCTCTACCTTAGCATGCAAGTGGTACATAGATCAATACTCACTCTCCATTTCATACAATATTCAACAATCACTTGTACGAAACTACCGCGCAGCTCAAAACCAAAAGTTAACATGTGTGTGCCCACCGTGGGGTTCAAAACTACGACCACAAGTTTAAGAGCCTTCCAATCTACAACTGAGCTAGATGAGCTCGATGTCTAATCATGGTGCTCAAACCTATTATGCATTTGGGAAGGGAATTACACATCATCACAGCCACCTGCGGTTATCTATGCATCATCCAACTACGTACTAACGCCCTCTTCTTTTTTTCACACATTCTCCAGGATCCCACCCACACAAATTTGAATTTGCTTTCTTTCTTAACCTTAATACATTTGTTGCACCTCACAGACTACCCATCGCAAAGTCGAGTTGTAGTATAGTGACGAGTATTCGCGTCTGTCACGTGGGTGACCTGGGTTGATCCCGGGAAACTACGATACCTCTTTCCTTGCCCTCTGACCACACATTCAAACATCACAATTTTTTCTAAACACAGAATGTTGATAGATGATAGATGATAGATGATTGATGATTTTATGGGGATGTAGCTCATATGGTAGAGCGCTCGCTTATCATGCGAGAGGTATGGGGATCGATACCTCGCATATCCATCATCAAACCCAACTCTAATTCTACCTGGACTTCTAACTTGATGGATTCTTCAATTAAATTTTAAGTGTAAGAAATAACTAGTGGTTGTTTCTAGTTGATTATCGACATGTCTAATATATTAAGACATAATCAGTGTATTAATTAAATATTACATTTATGCAATAATATATAATAATAATAATATTATATTAATATAATACATAAATATATTATATTGTCTAATATATTAAGACATAATGAGTGTATTAATTAAATATTACATTTATGCAATAATATATAATAATAATATATAATAATAATAATATTATATTAATATAATACATAAATATATTATATTAATGTATATAAATTAATGATCTATTAATATGTTAATGTAATGTATTACATTAATGTAATATATAATAAATATGTATAAATTAAAGTATTAATTGACATTAATGTATAATGTAATGTATAAATTAATAGGGGTGGCAGGGGCCGGGGGAGTCATCTATGATTCTGAGGGGGAAAAAATAATTTATTATGCCTGGGGATTAGGGAAGACAACAAACAATAAGGCAGAGTTCATCGCAACATATATGAGACTCAAGATAGCCCAAGATCTGAATATTCAAACTCTAACAGTGTTGGGGGACTATGAAATCATCATAAAAGAATTTCACGGTATGCCCAGACTGACAAAAGCCCTGCTCCAAAGCATATTCTCAGCTATCAATTCACTTAGGAAAATTTCATGTGCTTGATATTCTTCCACATTCTACGAAAGCAAAATACGGAGGTAGATGTAATGGCGAAAACTGCGAAAACCCTGGTACAGAGCCACCTTCTCACCAATCAAATCCCTTCTAATGTATGGTTACCTTAGGCTCGCCTGCCCCTTTGTCCCCCCCTCAACAACAAGAATAAGGCTCACCCCACCTGTCACAACTACCCCCCCTCCTACCCCATCTCGCTCACGCTCGGCCCTCCCCTTTCCCCCTCCCATNAACCTGCCTCTTCGCTTCAGGCTCTGGATGACCAACTTCACTCACCCTGCATCAGTTCGACTCCCGCACCGGTTGATTCATCTCTCTCGCTCGTGGGTAATGATGAATTCTTCTACTTATAGCAGCCTATTGAGGCCCCTCTCCAGTCATGTTCTCCTAATCTGATCATCCATCAAGCTTAGTTTCCCTCATGACTCTGAACTCCTCCCTCTCTCCTCCTCCATTGATAGCCCTCTGCAATTTCTCTGCATCCTCCTTGCTCATTACACCACCATGAGCTGTAGGTCTAGAGACCCCTGCACTTGCCTAGCTTGTGCCTTGGAAGATATGCGGGACCTATTTCAAGGACTCCAGATCGAGTGCAGGCGCAAGGAGGATCATTCGGACTCCAGACATAGGGAATTACAACAAGAAAACTGAGCAATTCAGGAAAATGTGGTCGAGGTTCAAAATCAAATGCAGAGACTGGAGCTTAGACACAACCAAGAACTAGATATTGTGTTCAGGGGAGTCAACCGTAACATGAGGCAGATCCGAGAACTCAATCAACGCCCAGGAAACCCCCAGCAGCACACCCGCTCAGGAGGCATGGATGAATCTTGGATCTCCTCCTCCATTCACTCGGTGGCTAGCAATGACCAGCATGTTCCAATGGCTCTTGGATTCTCCGATCGTGTCTGGGAAGGATAAAATCAAGCTCAACAACAAGTCGAAGCAGCCCAAGCAGAGGAGAACCGCGCGCCATATCGAGACAATCAAGGCCCTTCCCACCCTTAGTCGAGGTTCTCCATGAATTGCAATTTTCAGTTTTTTCTGAATAATTTCATAGCCATCTTCACAGGGCAAGTTTGTAGTGCATATAGCACAATGACCATTCTCCATTCTAGCACAAAAAATTATGTCTGTAATCACGACACTAGTAGAAGAATAGAGCCGCAACCTACTCTTTTTTGTAATCTAAGCAACTTTTGATAATATACAAAATATTTGTTTCTATTAAAAAAATGTATAAATTAAAGTACTAATACATTACTGTAACATATTAAACTATTTATACATTAATAATGTATTAATACATTAAAGTAATATATTAATACATTGTATAAATAAGATATATCTACATGAATATATGGAAATCCTAAATGCATTATTAAAGTATTAATATACCATTAAAATAATACATTAATAAAGTAGTAATACATAACACAATATTAATAATGTAATGTATTAAAGAAAGTATTAATTAACATTAATACATAATCTATAAAGTATTAATTAATTGATATATTAAAAATATAAGGTATTCATTAATTTATACATTAAAAAAAATAACACATTAATAAAATAGTAAAATATTAACCTAAATAACATTAATAATACATTATTAAAGTATTAAGACATTATTATAATGTAAAACTTAAATATTAATAAATTATTAAAGTAATAGTATTACTATTAATGTTTTAATATATTAATAATGTATTAATACATTATGGAGAATATTTTAATAAAGTAATGGATTAATGCATATTACTAATCAAATTATTAATGCATAATATAATTTATAAATTAACATATTAATACATTAATATAATATATTAAACTATTAATATATTAATAATGTATTAAAAAATTAAAGTAATAATGTATTAATACATTAAAGTAATATATTAATACATTGTAGAAATAGGATATATCTTCGAGTACATGAATATATGGAAATTTTAAATGCATTATTAAAGTATTAATATATTATTAAAATAATACATCAATAAAATAGTAATACATAACATAGTATTAATAATATAATGTATAAAATAAAGTAATAATTAACATTAATGTATAAGGTATAAGGTATTAATTAATTGATACATTAATAATATAAAGTATTAATTAATTTTTACATTAAAAAACCAATACATTAATAAAATAATAATAAATTGAATTAAATAAAATTAATAATACATTATTAAAGTATTAATACATCACTATAATGTAAAAATTAAATATTAATAAATTATTAAAGTAATACATTGAAGTAATTATATTAATATTAATGTTTTAATGTATTAATACATTAATAATGTGTTAATACACTATATAGAATATTTCATTAAAGAAATATATTAAAGTATTAATGCATTTATTTAAAATGCATATTAAAGTAATACATTAATGCATATTAAAGTATTAATACATTTATTAAAAATGGTTATGGTTCACTATAGTTTACTATGGTTAACCAGGACCATGGTATCTTATAGTCATGACTATTAATGACATTATTACATTAATGTATACTATAATCTATTAATTTAATACATCAATATATTTTTAAAGTATTAATACATTATTACATAAATGTCAGGTATAAATTAGAGTATTAATGATGATTAATGTATAATGTAACGTATTAATCAATTGATACATTAATCATGTAATGTATTAATTAATTAAAACATTTTTACAATATTAATTAATAGAGTGCTAAAGTATTAATACAATAATTAAATAATACATTATTAGAGTAATATTATAAAAAATGCATTTCATACATTAATAAATACATTACTAAAGTATTAATGCATTAAAACATTAATGATAATACATTAATATAGTAGTAATACATTTGTGTTAATGATGTTAGTAATACATTGTTAAAATATTAATACAATACTAATACATTATTTCATTAATATAATGTAAAAATTAAAGTATTGATATATTAATTTATAATGTAACATGTTAAATTATTAATACATTATTAAAGTATTAATACATTAATTGACAATAACCATGGTTGAATATGGTTGGCCATGACCATGGTTAACTTTGGTAGACCTTGGTTGACTTTGGGAAGGAAACATTGACTATGGTTGATTATGGTTATCCTTCACCACAGTTGACTGTGGTTGAACATGACCATGGTTGACTGTGGTTGATCATGTTTTGTTATGGTTGACCATGACCATGGTTGACTGTGGTTGATCATGTTTTGTTATGGTTGACCATGACCATGGCTAAACTTTGTTGACCATGTGGATGTGATTATGGTGGGTCATGTTGATTATGTTTAACCATAGTTTACTATGGAACTACTGCATTGCAATGCTAATCATGTTTTGTTCATCACATTGTGACATCATGTTTTGTTTGTCACATTGTGACATTAGCTTTTGTTTGTCACATGACATCGTAAAGTTATGGTCATCAAATTACGATGAAGGGTTTTTGTTTGTCACATCATGGTGTTGGAATAGGTTTGTCACAGTCCAACAGTCGGTTATATTCGTCCCATTGTCATGTTGGGAAATGTTTATCTCATTGAAATGTTGGTCTATGTTTGTCACATTGCCACATTCGGTTGTGTACATCACATTGTGACAATGGGTTATGTTAGTCCCATTGCAACATTTGGAAATGTCTATCACAATATGACATTAGGGTATGTGAGCCACATTGGAATGCGAGGATATGTTTGACACATAGCAAAAAGAGGGGTATGTTCGTCACATTGCGACGAAATGACTATGTTTGTCACATTGCAATGAGAAGGTTATGTTTGATACATTGCAATGTTGCTATGTTTGGTAGATTGCAATGTTACTATGTTCAACACATTGTGATGTTTGGAAATGTTTGACACATTGCAACCTTGGGATATGTGCGTCACAATGCAATGTGAGGCAATGTTCGTCACATTGGGACGAAAGGGCGATGCAGGACACATTACAATGTCTGGAAATGACTGTCACAATGCGACGTTAGGATATGTGCATCAAATAGGAACGTGAGGATATGTTCATCATATTGCGACGACATGGCTATGTTCATCACATTGCGATGCTGCTATTTTTAGTAGATTGCAACGTTACTATGTTCGACACATTGCGACGTTATTTTTTGTAGATTGCAATGTTACTATGTTCGACACATTGCGACGTTTGAAAATGTTTGTCACATTGCGACGTCAAGATATATGTATTACATTGTAACATGAGGAAATGTTCATCACATTGTGAAGATAACATGATGTGCGACACATTACGACATTACTATCCACATTACGATGACATGGCTATGTTCATCACATTGTGACATCTGGAAATGTTTATCACAATTCAACGTTAGGATATGCGCATCACATTGAAACGTGAGGATATGTTTGTCACATTGCGATGAAAGGGCTATGTTCATCACGTTGTGACGCTCGTTTATGTTCATCACATTGAAACACTAAGGCTATGTTCGTCACATTATGTCATTACGATGTTTGGTAGATTGCAAGGTTACTATGTTCAACACAGTGTGATATTTGAAAATTTTTGTCACATTGCGATGTCGAGATGTGTACATCACATTACAACATGAGGAAATGTTGTTGTTCGTGACATTGCGATGTTATTGTTACTATCCACATTATGATGACATGGCTATGTTCATCACATTGTGACATTAGTTTATGTTCGCAACATTGCGACGTTACTATTTTGAGCAGTTTGTAACATTACCATGTTCGTCAGAGTGCGACGTTACTGTGTTCGTCACTGTGCAATGTTACTAAGTTCGACACATTGCAACATTACTATGTTCATCATGTTGTAACGTCCATTTTTGTTTGTGATATTGCAACGTTAGGGAATGTTCATCGCATAAGAAGGTTGGTTTGTGCTCGATAT
>SNQJ01S0009976.1:24870-56225 GCA_010110895.2 Picea sitchensis | reverse complement strand
TTCTTCATTGTGTATCTCTCTTCCTTTTCTTGATAAGCTTTGTTTGTGTATGCTTTAGATAGGTCTCATGTGCAGGTTTCCATGAAACACTGACATGGTATCAGAGATGAGCTGCTTGGAGCAACCTAGACAAGCTAGAGAAGAGAGAACGAGGATTTGAGTAAACCTAGTTTCTGCCATCATCGCGACCTATCCCTATCGAAAGGTGTGACGATTAGAATTGTCACAACCTATCCCTATCGAAGGGTGTGACGATCACACTCAAACTTAAGAAAAAATATTTTCTCAGACATCGTCACACAACCAAGGTGTGACGTCGTCGCACTGTGTTCTTCAGCTAGGGTGTGACGATTCAATTTTTCACAATCGTCTCATTGTGTCCTTCATTAGGGTGAGACGATTCAACATCGTCGCACTTTATCCTTCTCTAGGGTGCGACGATTCAACAACCCTCCAGAAAATTGGGTTTCTGCAGTAAAATATACATATCTCGAAATCTGTGATCTAGGTCGGGCTGAAATTTTTACCAGAGACGTATAACATAGGGATTCTCATGCTCACCAAAAATTTCCAAAACCGACATCATATTTTAGGATATATAGATATTTTATCATAACTATAGTTCTCATAGCATCGTCAGTCATATCTCGAAATCCACAATCTGGGTTTTCAGAATCATTTCAATATCAATAACAGGGATGGAGACGATGCAACTTCTTCAATCAAGTCTGGTGATAATACTCACACCTTACAACCATTTTTAATGGAATCTGAAGGCCACATTCCAACTCAAAAGAAAAGGACTGTATAATTTGACGATGGTGACAGAAGCAAAACCTACATCAGCGCTTGAGAAGACAAGATGGGCGAACCATAAGGATGAGGCCACATGACTACTTTTTGAGTTAATCTCCATTAATCTATGGTTTCGCATGCAAGAATCCAAACGAGATATGGACCACCTTGGAAGGACTCTTCGGAAAGCAGGATGAGATGTGAGGTCATATGCTTGAGGTAGAGTTGAATACCTTAGACCCTAAAAGTTTTGATAATATACAAGATTTCTTTACTAAATTTAAATATTTGATTTTGAGCTTGGGTGAATGTGGTATTGACAATTCTACACAAGAGAAACAACTTATTCTAACAATCTTGGCCAAGCTAGGACCAAAATACGTTGTATATGTCTCCAATTTCCATTCTGGCAAATGTCTTTTTGGAACAAATTGGAAAATGCCTATGATGGCTCAATTCATTCATTCTCTCACACAAGAGCAGAAAAAACTCATTCAGATGGGCCTAATCAAGGATCCCAAAGCACATGCACTCACCATGCATGATGGAAAAGGATCATTCAAACATAACAGTAAGGAGAAATAGAACAAGAAAGGGGGATATTCCAAACCCTTTAACGATTTTTCAAGTTCCAAAGACTCTTCAGATTCCAAGAAGAAGAAGAAGGGAAAGCAATGCACTTACTATAATAAACTGAATCATGAATAATCCACATGCATGAAGAAACAGATCGATCTTATGGCACATCCTCTTCAACATAACAACCTTGGAAACTTCATTCCAGAGGGAGTCAAGAAGAAGACGGAATAAGACCACGCGCCTAATAAAGGTAATCACCATGCCCCGATTACAATTAATTCATCATCTGATTCATGGATTATAGATTTTGGTGCATCCCATCATATGGAAGCTAAAGAGGAAGTTTTATATTCTTTGAGTCCATGCTCAAGACCCCCTATTCTGAAGGGGGATGATACTCCAGTAGCAGTACCAGGAGAAGGGAGAGTGGAACTCCACAATGACATTTTTGAGAATGTTTTACATGTTCCAAATCTTTCTATGAATCTGCTCTCAGTTTATCAGATCACACATAAAGGTAAAAATGTTGAATTTACATTTGATTTAGTTTCAATAATTGACATGCATGACAATTCCATCATTGCAATTGGTGAGGTGGATCAAAAGTCAAGGTTGTATAAATTTACTAAGTTTTATGATGATGAATCATATTTTCTACTTACACATAAGGAGAGTACTTTGCATGCACCTCCAGTGCTACATGCATATACTCTTGTTCTTCCATAAGTTTCAAACATCAGAGATGATTCCATACACTCAGAGTATGTACATGGAAATAAGAAGGTAGTACATCCAGATAAGAAGCCAAAGCTGAAGCTTCAACAGATGCCCAAGAAGGAACAGTTCAGACTTCAGGCAAGATGTATCCTTCCAGGGAATCCATTGGATTCAAGGAGTAATTGATCTCAGCATGAGGATCTTTCTCATGTACTTTCAACTTCAGAACCTGCGATGCCCATGCATTTCCATATGGTTCAATATTCTAATTTGCAACTCTACAGTGAGGATATGGGCAATCCATTATGGAAAGAATCCATGCAAAAGGAGTATGACTCACTCCTAAAGAATCAAACTTTGCATTTGGTTCCACTTCCACTAGAAAGGAATATTTTAAGGTGCAGATGGGTCCACATGATCAATAGGTACAAGGCTAGACAGGTTTCCAAAGGACTTCATCAAATCCATAAATATTTCTACATATTCACGAAGAATTTCAGTGAGCAGAAGTTTCAGACTTTGTGGGATCGTCTTTCGGTGAAGAACACAGTTGCCTAGAAGCTTCCATTTTATTCTTTTGATACATTATCTTTTAAGGGGAGGTTTTGTTCCCACGTGGTTTTCCCTCTTTCCTCACTTTTATTCAGTGTTCATTAGTTTCATTATACATGAGTACCTAATATGGCCTAGTAGTCGGGACTCATTTTTTATTTCATAGTGATATTCAGGGGGGGTGTTGGAGAAATTTATATTTTCGACATACTAGTTCAGTGGGAGTTAACTGACTAGTTCTATTTTAGACTTTCTAATCTTAGACCATCACTATTATGCATGCATTCCTAATTATAGTATGTCATTTCCTATATGAGTGAAGATAACTCACTCATTGATTAGATCATAATATACATTGATTCTCATTCTTCATTATGTGTCTCTCTTCCTTTTCTTGATAAGATTTGTCTATGTATGCTTTAGCTAGGTCGCATGTGCAGGTTTCCATGAAACACTGACACCTTGAAGTTGGCGATGTCCTTGAACTGCGTGACTACCTATGGAATTATTCACCAAGTGTTGGCTATACTCTCATGTATCTTTGTGAAGTACCTAGAAAAGGTACTCGTGTTTGTGATTATGTGCTTGGGGTCGGAGTTTCTCCCCAATGACGTGTATCAGTTTGCACGACACCGACCTATCCAGATACAAAAGTATGAATATGGGGGTTCTCTCCACCCCATCAGGGTGATCAACATGAGTATCCACAAGTAGTGGAAATCTGTGTCAAGGTCCTGCGCGTCTTTGCAATCCTCCATAAATAAGTTTAGCAGGTAAGGGGCCCAGTTGAGTGACGTGCCATGTTCACACTGTGTTGCAGTTGTGATGACCCCAACAGGGAATTCTTCCTTGCGAAACTTTCACAGCATTTTGCAGGCCATGAGTTTAGTGGCCATCCTTGTCACGACGTCGCTAATCCTCTTGATGATTATACCACACGACCCCCTCTCTATGCCATATGTTATTTTCATTTCTTCCGCCAATGCCTTCTCCTTGGTTTTGTCATCCATGTAATCCACGGGGTTCTCACCCATTGATGACAATCATGTGCTTGTTGCGATTATCTCCACATCTATGGAGACAGGTTGTTCCATCCAAAGGAATCCTCCATGGAGTACCACTATCAACTGATTGATGCAGTTGTTCACCTCTTTTCCCCTTCTAAAGTGGGAAATCTCCAGTAGGTCGAGGATCCCAATGTTTTCTAGGCCATTTGCCCATGGATTTGGTTGTAGGACGAGGTCGCCAAAAGGTCCTATCCCTATGGTGTCAAAATAGTCCTGCTTTGCAAATTCAGGGAATTTACCCTCGTTGGTCACATTGTGGTCTGAGTACCTCATTTTCTCCACACAACATAGCAGTGTTGGCATGGTTTTCACTCCTTCTGGAATGCACAGGATCACAATTGCTTCATCCGTCTGCCTACGTGAAGACCGCGCCATAGGCTATTTTCCCTTTCGCCTTTTCTGTTGAATAGAGGACCCTGCCTGTATCTGTCTTCTTTCTACATCAGGGTCTGGATAACCAGTGAGATCCTCTACCAGGCCCTTTTGTTCCTACGCAGTTTCAACTCTGGTGTTTTTGGGTACTGTCACTTCTGTCTATGAAGTAGATTGGTCATTTACCTATGGGACTCCTTCGATCATCGTGGTTTCAGATGGGTTTCCTGTGTTGTGCGCAGGATGTCCCTACGCGCTGTTGGTCAGGTCGACTTCCATGGTCGACGTGGTTGGACCTTGAATTTCCTCCACCACTGATGTAGGGTCCGTGGGAGCTTTAGCCAATGACGAAATTGTGTTGACATTGAAAAAATCCTCGGGCTGTCTAGTTTCTTGTTCAAGCTTTGTTGCCTCCCGTGGTGCCCTACTACTTCGTTTTTTCCTCCTTGCTTGGCTCGGGGCACCCATCTTTGGTGGTTCCATCATGGGTGGGTAGTGGTTGGTTCTAGCTAACTGACTCTTCACTGGTTCACCTTGTGTCAAATCACTTCGTCTCTGTGTACTCTATCTCTCTTCAATTTCACGATTTCATAATGGGTCTTATATTGCCTGTGTTCCCCTTTATATAGGTTAGTCGTGAATCTTTTCAGAGAATTTTCCCCAACATTGATTAATGTAATGGCACTTTATTCGTACCTTTGCATTGAATTTCATAATTGCTTCCAGTTGGCGCCTTTATCATAACCGTCATTTTTCAAATTTCCGCCTTTTTCCCATAATTGTTGCCAGTTGGCACCTTTTCCCCATAACCGCCATTTTTCAAATTTCCTCCTTTTCTGACCGTTGGTATTTTTTCCAACGCACTGATTTTTCCAAGTGTGCAGTATGTCATTTAGCCATTGTGCGTGTACTTTTTATTTTCGTCACACTAAGTCTATTTTTTTTGCACATGGTCTCCTGATGTCTGGCATGGTAACTCCATTGTTTTTGTGCACAGTCTTGTTTTTTTTTTAACTATAATACACTATATACATATCTCTTTACTTAGCGGTAACTTCCTAAGTACTACGAGGTTGATTATCCCTATACGATTTTAGTCTACTCCCATTGATCATTCCTCTGAGTTTTTTACCTCCTAAATCTTTCAATTGTACAACTTCCCCATCTCTGACATTATTTACTTCATATGGTCTCAACCAATGCATTATGAATTTCCCTGGGTGCTGAAGAAATTTATTTTCATACACCAAGACTAGGTCTCCCTCCTTGAAACTCTTCCTTTTAATATGTCTATCATGCCAAGCTTTGTCTCTTTCTTTCTGTACTTCTTGGTGAAATCCTGCTAGAATCATATCTTCTTCCATCACCATTAGTTGACTTAGTCTTTCTTGTACTGCACCTCGTTCTATCATGTTAATGATTGCTTCTACGCACATACTAGGTACCAAAAATTCTAATGGCATCACTGCTTCTTATCCATACACCAACTTGAATGGTGTCTTCCCTGTCAAATTTTTACATGTAGTCATGTATGCCCATAATACTGTTGGTATATTCAAGTCCCAATCATCCATGTTGACATTGCAGATCTGTGTCAATGCATTCTCTAGGATATAATTAAAAGCTTCCACTGTTCCATTTGCTTGAGGGTGAAATGGTGTACTCTTTTGATGATAGACTTCAAACTCCTCAATCATAGCCTTGATACTACTATTCATGAAGTGAGTGCCTTGGTCACTCATCAAAATCCTTGGGCATCCAAATCTAGTGATCACTTTCTTAAACAGGAAGTGTGTTGTTGTCTATGTGCTACAATATTTTACTGATGTTGCTTATGCCCATATTGTTAAGTACTATGTACAAGTAATGATATACCTTGCTCCTAACCTCTTTGTTGGTGGATTAATTGGTCCCACAAAATCTATTGCCCATTTGTCGAATAGTTTCAAGGTTACTTGTGGTCTTAGGGGCATCTCATCCTGTCTGTTAGGTGTACCAACCCTCTAACATACATCACATCTCTGGAAGTATTCCTTTTCATTTTTGTGGATAGTCAGACACCATAGTCTTGGGTGCAATACCATTTTTGCAGTAGTTTTTCCTACATAATGTCCTCCCGCTATTCCCTCAAGAGCCTCTGCTAAAATCCTAGGCCTTTCATGTTCTAGTACACATCTTCTCAAGATGTTTTCTGCACCCATATTGTATAAGTTTCCTGCAATCAATTGATAGTTTGTAGCTCTGAATACCAGATTTTTCTTCTACACAATGTTGAATTCTTGCGGTGCAGTCCCTGTACTCAAGTATTGAATGATTTCAACAAAATAGTAATCATCTACTTGGACTGAAAATAACTGTGCATCAGGGAAGTTGTCCTCTAAATTCATAGGTTACTCTTCATTGGTTATCTTTGACAGGTGGTCGGTTCCTACATTCAACTTACCTGGCTTGATTATCACTTCAAATTCAAACTCTTGGAACAACAATAATCATTTACATATCCTCCCCCCCAACACTGGCTTATTGACTAGGTATTTAAGGGTAGAATTATTTGTGAACATTTTAAAATGTTTCTCAAATAGATAGTGTCTGAAATTCTTCAAATCATATACCATTGTTAGGCCTTCTCTTTTTGTAGTATTGTAGTTCTGCTATGAGTCTAACAATTTTTTTCTTGCAAATCCTATAGGATGGTCTAACTCTCCTGCTCTTGGTTGCGCCAGAATAACTCCAAGTGCTATGGCTAATGCATCTACATTCATATGAAATGTCTTTTCCCAATCTGGGAATACTAGTATCGGTGTTGTTACCATCTTCTCTTTTAGAGTGTCCAACCCCTGCTGACAGTCCTCATTCCACTGAAATTTACTATCTTTTTTCAACAGTTTCTCCATGATTATCACAGTGATCTGCGCATACTCTTTTATGAATTTCTTGTAGTAGCTTTTGTGTCCCAATGTTTCTCTCAACTAGCATATTGATTTTGGTGGTGGTAAATTAACAATCACTACAATCTTGGTAGGATCTATCAGCAAGCCTTGTTTTCACACTATATGGCCCAATAGTATCCCAAAATGTGTGCCAAAGATGCATTTCTTGATATTTAATTATATTTGACACTGCCTGCATCTTTCCAACATCAGCCTTAATACCTCTACATGATCTTTCAACACAATGTAGACTATCCAATCATCCAGATATACTTCTAAAATTTGATGGATGAATTCTTTGAATGCAACTATGACTACTCTTGAGAATATTGTTGGTGCATTCTTCAGTCCAAAAGGCATGACTGTGTACTGGTAGGATCCCCATTATGTGGAAAAAGTGGTCTTGTACCTATATTCTGGATCTATTTTGATCTGATGGTAGCCTAAGAATCCATCTGTGAATGAGTATGTTTCCTGGCCTCCTACATTCTCTAAAACTTCATCTATGAAAAGGGTATGAAAAGGGTCATGTAGGAAATAATCATTCATCTTCCTCAGATCGACACATATCCTTATGCCTCCTTTCTTCTTCTCCTAAACTACCATAGGGCTTACCCATTTAGATTTCTCCACTGGTTTTATGATACCAGCTTCCAACATTCTGTCAATTTTTGGTTTTACTTTCTACTTATATATTGGGTTCAGTCTATATGGTCATTTTTTGAATGATATAGCCTCAGGATTGAGAGGTATCTTCATATGTCCTAGCTCTCCTGCTATGCCTTTCATCTCCATAAAGGTTGTTGGGAACAAGTCACCGTACTCTTGCAACAACTCTGTTATTCTTTCTATCGTTTGTTCATCCTAGTAATCCCCAATACTGCCCATTTTTGGATTATCATTTGTCCCAATATTTACTTTCTTCACTTTGATTGGTGCAACAAATACTTTTGATTTGAGAGATGGACCTTCCACCTCCCTTTCTCCTTCAATCTTTGTAATTTGAATGTTGTGTGGGTCATTTTCATCTGGTGCTTCTTCCTGCACATGGTAGCATGACAATAGTTCTTTCACTGCATGTCTATTCTGTTTTTGGTACTCTGTTATAAGTTCAACCTCTGGTTCTTGAATGAATATTACCCCTCTGATATGTTTGAGTGTTGAATCCATGTTGGGGTTCTCACGTTCAAATGAGAAAGAAACTATAAAATTTTGTTGTAATGTTGTCCATTCTATAGTTCCTCTATGCAATTCCTAGTCTACATACTAGTTTGTTGGAATTACTTCCAATGTGTGAATAAAGTGGTGAGGCCATTCTTCTGGTGGTGTCGTTCTCCATAGTGTTCTTCACTTTTCCAAGTGTTTGACTAGTGTCCCCTTTCTATCATATCTATGCAATTGGCTTCTTCCCTATTTTATGCCAAATCTGATGCGCAGTAATCACTTACATTGGTACCAGTCCTTGATTGTCCCTTTGTGCACACCCCACCATCTTACATGTGTTTCCTTGAGTACTATGTCCAAAGATAAGAGCCTCTGATTGTCTAACACTTCATCTTTGTAACTTGGTAGGAATTCTTCTAATTCAATCACCCCATGAAAATTGGGATGTTCTCTTATATCTGTACCTACCCATCTTACTGTGCGATCTATTCTTTCACACCTTCTTGTGGAGACTTCATGTAATGTTTGATGCCAATTTTCCATCCCTGTGTCTGATTCTAATGCGCATGTCGTGATACTTTTCCAACTGAGTACCCCATCTATAGTTGGATTCACATAATCTTCTTCTCGCGCGGTGGTTCTGTATAGATGGTTAATTTACTCCAAGTCTAAACAAGTGGGTTCTACAAACCTTTTTCCTTCTGATGGATCTAGTGGCACAATGACTCTGTACTCTCCTAACTTGAATGTCATCTTCCTCGTCTTCAAATTGATTATGGCATGATTTTCAAACACCCAATCCAAGCCAAGAAATGTCGGATAAGGTGTTGTGCCATCCACTATTTATATCACTTTGAAATTGACTTTAGTGAGCACTCCATCCAAATCTACTTTCACACCCTTTAGCCTTTAAATTGGCAGAACCCTGTGTTGATTTGCTAGTTTCAGTTGAATAGGTGAATATCCTAATGTGGGCTCTCCCATACATTGCCATGTCTTCTTGGGTAGTACATTCACTTCGGAGCCTAAATCCAGTATAATATCCTCCATGTTGAAATATCCAATGTTGGCATTCAGTATAAGTTCTCTGCTTGTCCTCCTCCTTGTATGCAGATGATTAACTATTTTCTTCTCTATATTTCCATCTACATCTGTGTTACATATTTCTAACATATTTTGTGATACTTTAATAGATGATGGATCATTTAGTAGTTTAACACGTGATTGTAGAAAATCCTTTATGGTACTTACTTGTCCTAGGGGATGTGCTTCATTAGTGTGATCCAACGATGAAGGCATATCGTACGTTGGTACGTCATTGGTGTGTTGCATAGTTGATGTAGATGCAATGTTTGGATTCAAGAATTCTTATATGTCTTGCTTGAATATCTCCTTTTCGTTTTGCGCATCAAACTGCTTCTGTGGTTCAACATTCTTCTTCACCCATTGGTGTTGTGTTGGATCTTGTATTACTGTGTCATCTCCTATATTAGCTCCTCCACGCGTAACTATGTTGATATTTCTTCCACCATCCCTCACTTCTATAGAAATCCATTGGACATTCTGATTGTTCTAATTTATCTTTTCTTGGATCTTCCCCAATAGTGTCAGACAGTCTTCTGTGTCATGACTGGATGCGCGGAAATACATACATGTCATTGGTGAAAGTGGACATTATATTGCGTAGTGTCCTGGTTTTTGACAGTTATGGAATACCATTGGTCCTCTACCTCTTCCAAAGCCTCCTCTACCTCGTCCTCCACCTCTGTATCTAGCTCTATCTCCACGCGGTGCATTGTACTGAGGCGCATGGTTATACTGTGCAGGATTATATTGTGGTTGCACGGTATTGTACTACAGTTGCGCAGTGTTATATTTATGTGGCACAATGTTATATGGGGCTAGTACTTGGTTAAAATGTGGTGCAACTTGCCCTGTCATCATCTCTTCTTGCACCCTGTAGGTGTCTAATGTTCTTTCCCTCATCAACTCCCTTGTCCTACAATATTTTTCATCATGGCCTACTGACTTGCAAAAGTTGCAATATGAAATTTTAGGCATTGTCTGGTATTTATGCATCATTGGACAATGATATGGATCATGTCCCTATGTATTATAAATCTCATTCCATAGTCGTCCTATTAGCAAAGGGTTTAGCAGTCATTCTTGTGGTGTCCTTATGTCCTACATGTGGTACACCAAACGACTTCTCTTTTGTCCTTACTCATGTTCTGGTTTAATTAAAATGTTAGATTCTTTAGGTCCTCCTTGAGATCCTTTATTGGTGTATCTATCTAATGATATTGGTTCTCTTCTAGTTGCAAGGCTTCCTATAGAGACTCTGCCTGGGTCTGAAAATTCTTTTGTCTCAAAGGGTATTTCAAGTGTGGTAGTAGTGAATTCACAAAAAAATGAATATGTTGCATATTTATCATGACATACTTCAACTTTCCCTTCATTCGTTTGAATCTTTGGTCTATCTCCCAGAAAAATTCTCCTGGTTTCTTTCTGATCTCTATCATCTCATTCATGTACTGATCCTCTGAGCTAGGCTTCTAGAATTCATTTATCAACAACTTCTTGATATCCACAATCATTCTGGTTGTTCCTGGTGGATTGTTTGTAGCTAAGCTCATGTACCAATCCAGTGTGCGGTCTCTTAGCATGATGGGTAACTACTCAAGTTTGGTATCCTCATCTGTGATCTGCTTTTCTTCCCAGATATTTTCACAGATGAACAAGTTCTTCTCAGGGTCCTCCGATGCCTCTCCCTTGAATTTTGGTAACCTGATAGTGGAATCATGTTGTGCCATATTGAATATTGAAATACTACCTCCGTGTGGTGTAGATCCTCGACTAATACTTCCTGAACTGGCTCCCCCAGTTGTTTCCCCCTGTGTAGATCTACTTCCTGATGCGTTTCTTCCACTGAAATTCGGTTGTCTAAACTAGCACTGATATGGATAGGATTTATGCCTCTGGTTTCTTCTCTTGGACCTCTTGTCTTCCTTTCATATATCACACATAGGATTTCCTCAATCTTCTCCATATCCCGGAGATCCTCTACCTCTTCTTCATCACTTTCCAAGCCTTCTCTCGTGGCTATGGCTCTCTTCTTATTGTTCATCTTGTATTGGTAGGGTACTTCGTTGCGCGTTCTTCCAGTTATTTCCATGATCTTCTTGAGTTGGTATTCCTCCATCATGATTGGATCCAATGCCTCCTCCTTCTTTCCTTTATCCATCGCTTCCTCCATTTCTCTGTCTCTTGTCAGTGCTTCCCCCCTTCCCCCATGAACGTAGGGAAGTTTAGTTGTCTGAGGCCATTGTCATTAAACATTTGTTATACAATAACATCTTAATGGAAGTATACAATGATATGATATACCTACCTCAAGGTCCCTTCAGGTACTCTTTCTCTGCTGCATTGTAATACTTCGCAGTATCTACTACAAATTCCGTGATAAATCCTGCAGCAAGGTTGTCTAGCCAGAAATCTACTACGCACGTAAATTTATTGTCAACTCGTTGTAACTGCACGATCTCCATGACATTCCATTCTAGTTGTCTGATCTGATTTGTAGGGTGGTTTTATTTCAACCTCAATATCCACTCCTGCAACACATGTGGGAAATCATAGAAAAATACTTCATGCACGTTGCTAAATACGTACTTGTCCAAATATTTGCACGGTGTTAACTTTGGGTTTTTGTTATCTTTCTGTGAAAATTCCATCTCCTACATTTTCAACAAGCTCTCGATCTCTTCCTTCATTGGGTTCCATGGTCTCAAAATCTCCTTTTATATTCTCATTCTTTTAACGTTGTGTCACCAAATCTGACATTCTTTTCACGCTTCTTCAACAGATCACATTCACTCAATCCCATTCTGTTCCAATCAGAATGAAAAAAATTGTTGGTTAGACTTCCACTCTTTCTACTAGTCTTGAGCTGACCCCGGTTCAAATCTACCAACAAAACCCCCCTAAAACTCTCGACCCTCCTGGTAAACCAGAAGGCAACACATCGCATAGGATGCACTACACAGTCTCACTCGAGATAGTTCTTATGGGTGGTTGCGACGCTCAGGTGCTTGCAACCTGGGAATGAGTGGGGATCTGAAATTAACCTATGTTATCTTCATATGTTTAATCTAACGTTCAACTTATCTTGATTAATCTATCATTCTTACTCATGCATGTAAATTAACAGATCTAACTAAGTCATTCATACATGTTTCTAACATCTAATCATTAACATCAAAGGAGATATAGAACATTCAATCACATAACACATGATCTACCATGGCTCACCGCTCTCGGGCTACGTCCACAAATATTTGGATGCTCTGCTCTTTTATTATTATGTTTCCAAAACTACAGTGCCTCACACATTACAACTCTCCTTCAAAATAGGTCGAGATCTACAATGAGGTAGACTAGATGAATCCAGGCTCCTCAGCCTGTGATCTAACCCTCAAGATATCCCTTATTCCCTCTCCTCAACTCAAAAGATTACAAAAATGGGATCAGATGTTACAGACATACAGTCTTCAACTAGCATAGTAACAATGACCAAAGAAAACACAATAACCAACTCTGAACCCAAACCTAGACCTCCTAGGTATCTATTTATACATGTTCTTGGTTGACTAGCCATTACATCCTATTACCAAAACCCTAAGCCTAACATGGTTAGGTATTCTTGCATGCGTGCCTCGCATGATTTCCTCCTCTACATGTGTGTTTACCTTGCACATGTTGCTTTTCCTGCCAATTTTCTTTTCCTTCCTTGTTCTTTATTCTCCAAAATTATTCTTTATTTCAAAATGGGCTTGTGCCCAATAGTTAATCAATGAACACGTGTATAATTTGCGTGCATATGCACACACTGTTTGAGATATTACTTGACTAACACATGGGTAATGCCTGATTTAATACGATATTGAAAATTACATTATTGCAATTGAAATCAAAGACTATGTCATTTGATATAATCTTATTAAACATAAGATATATTTCTATCGGTACATAAATAATACCTAAGGAGGTATTAAATAAAGGTATATTTGTGAGCTTTACAATATTGTTTATTATGTACATATAAATTGATATGTATCATAAAGACACCAATCTATATGTCAAACCCCAATGTCTAATATTACTATACACGCCCTATAAGGATTTATGTTGAACTTTTGTTTATGATGGCCTTAAGCATTGAACCGTCTTAGGTTACTATGTAGGTAGAGTCCCTCTTGATTCTATCATATGCCTAGGTTAAGGAAACTTGGGAACCCTATGGTTGGATTTGCATGACTACTAGGTGCCTAAAAATGGGCTCTTTAGTTTTTCTTCAAGGAAAAACATCATGCCTTGAGGTGGTTAGGCATGGCCTATGGATGTGCCATGATACCACTCTAGTTTTATCCAAGTGGTTTGAAAAATTCTCAATAGATGAAGTTTCCCCACTTTATCATCGCCTCCAGGTTGATTTATCGGGCCTATCCATGCAATATTAGGATGTCCTTGATCATATTTTATCTTCTCTTGGGCAATTCATTTTCCATGAGCCCCAACATTTCCTTGACCCTTTCCATTAGACACACATATTTATTTTAGTTAACTTGTACCAAGACCTCTATGAACAAGTTTTTATTCAAGTTAGACCAAAATTCATTCGTAGAATCGTAAATTATATTAACTTTCAAAGTACTTGTTCTCATTGCTAGAGTCTTGACCATAACATCAAGTATTTCCCCTTTCTATCCAAGGTTAACTTGTTTGGCACTCCAATTTCTACCACCATTAATCAAGCCCAAAATGCCTCACCCTCTATTGATTGTGAAGGTTGGATTTGTGTGGTCAAAAAGGACAACAAAGGAATTTTGAATTCCAAGAATGCACCTAAAAGAATGGTTGTTCTAGGTTGGCTCAATCCAAGCCTGCATATATAATTATAGGAAAGGACTTGATGGCTCCTCTTAGGATACTTCCTCATGTTGGGGGGTAGTTGAAGGGATTAATCTCCTCCTCGAAGGTTGGATGCAAAAACCATTAATGAGATTGAAGATGTATAGATAAGACCAAATAAAAACACCCTTGATAGATAGCTAATGCATTCACTTGAGAATAAATATGTTTGATTCCAAAGCCTTATAAAAATATGATTGGTAAGGATGGTGAGGAGATGGCCATGTTTGTGGAATGTTCCTAGTGAAGGTTCTATTATAGAATGTGTGGGGTCTTATAGACCCAATCAAGAAGACCATGGTTCATAGAMTTTGTTCAATGGTTTGATAGTCAAATGTTCTATATATATAGGAAGTGAAAGTRAAYGGTTTTAAATTGAGAACAACCTTKCATTATATTTGTCTTCGTGCCACTTTATTTCATACTTTGAATCAAAAGGTAGAGGGAGCTAGCCACCCTAATCTCACATAAAGTCTCATTTTGAATAATTGCTYATGGGGTATATTTGTCCAAAAGAGTGGTGTGGTTTCTTCTTGATMTTGATTGCACATTTCCCTACATTTCCAACCTGTATTATCCTAATGAAGAGTAGAGCATAKCTATGCGGRATTGGTTAGATAAATAACTCCTYGAAGTTGACTGGTTGTTGTGTGGATACTTCAACAATGTGGAGTAYCGTGATGATTAGATTGGGGTAATATCTATCTACATATATTAGAGGGAACATACAACTTGGAATGGTTTTAAGGCCGAACTTGGCCTCTATCATCCCAACAATTATAGGAATTCATAGTCTTATAAGTTATTGTTCACTTGGTCTAATCTCATGGTTGGAGTGAATGAGTTGTGAAGCATCTTAACATATTTACACGATGGGAACATAATATTTTCTTTATGGAATGTGGAGGGGGTATACAAGTATAATTGTTGGTGGGAATTACCCTTTTTTTTACCATAAACCCATTGTTTTCACCATATCATAGAGAGTGGATACCAAAGTCTAGATACCTACTATGTCTCCCATTTACAACACCTAGTGTGCATCCAAGATGTTAAGAGGAATAGTAAATTGTAGCCCAAGCCATGAGAGAAAGATGGATGGATTTGGTGGTGCAATGACACTATAAAGACATCGATCTATGTGTCAAACCCCAATGCCTAATATTATTATACAATCCCTACAAGGATTTTTGTTGATCTTTTGTTTATGATGGCCTTAAGCGTCGAACCGTCTTAGGTTACTATGTAGGTAGAGTCCCTCTTGATTCTATCATTAGCGTAGGTTAAGGAAACTTGGGAACCCTATGGTTGGATTTGCATGACTACTAGGTTCCTAAAATTGAGCTCTTTACTTTTTATTCAAGGAAAAACATCATTCCTTGAGGTGGTTAGGCATGGTCCATTGACGTGCCACGATACCACTCTGGTTTTATCCAATTGGTATGGAAAATTCTCAATAGACGAAGTTTCTCAACTTTATCATCGCCTATGAACATGTGTAGTGGCATTTCATCCTAGCCATGTTGCATGCTTTAGGGTTTGGCCATTTATTTGTTTGATTCCTCATGATTCTTTTCTATGGTCCTTCAACTTGCATGCTAGTTTATTGGATTTTATTGTACAAATTATGATAATAAAATAAAATGCATGCAAATATGTTTGCGATATTAAATAATGTTATTGCTAACAACTCTAACTAAAAGTACTACTTGTTGCTAAGAGTGTTAAATGTAATGGACATAATTAATTAGTGTGATAAGTTGTGGTTGATCCAAAAATCAAATTTTGGTACAATGTAGTGTTTTTCATTTCCCTAGTTCTCTAAGACAATAGAAGGGTTGCTTTAACCAAATTCTCAAAGACCAATTTCAAATAGGAAGACGGTATGAGTCATCATCATCATGGTTTTTCCACATCAAATAGTATCAAAGGGAGAGATTCATTGGTAATTTAAACTATAAAGTGACTTATTAGATAGTAGGAGAGCATCAGTCGTTAGTGAATTTCATCTCAATTAGGTCAAAGTGCGATATGGTGTTTTTGTTTCCTTACTAGTTAGGCCTCACCTACAAAAGTTGAGTTAGTATTTCTAGTTGAGTTTGAGATTGATAGTTTTTCCTAGCACACTATCTCCTTTACAAAATGTTCATGATAGCCACTAAGGTTAGATAACACAACAATATATCATTGGCACCTAGTTGGACTCAATCCAACCTTATTTGACTCAATTTAGGCACCCAGGATTTTGATCTTTGGGAAGGACATCCCCAAATTAATTTTCACATATGAAACCCTCCCATATTAAAAAAGTACATGTTCAAGTTGACCAAGAAATATTTCATCAAAAGTGAATACAAATTGAAAAATTTCCAATGCCCTTTCACCGATCACTAAGTAGGTGCTAATATTTCCAATGAGACCTAAAATGGATATACCCTATAGTAATTGGGATAATATTTCCAATGAGACCTCATTTCCCAATTATGGGCTTGACATATGCCCAATCTAGTATGTGCACAAGTTTCACATCTCCCATGGGACAAATTTCATTGTTCTGAATTCAATTTTCAGATCTATTTATTTAATGTTCAATCAAACCTAGAAAGATAAATGTGTTTAGTGATGATGTAGGGTTTTCCAATGGTTCTTCAATGGAATATATGCCTAATTGTTACCACCTATAATCAAATCTTATCGACTCCAAGAAATATTTCAAGTTGACCACGAAAGATTTAATCAAAAGTGAAGACAATTTGCAAAATTTTCAATGCCCTTTCATTGGTCACTAAGTAGGTTCCATGTAATCTAGGTATTGGGCATAATATAAAAGAGGTTATGAAGTATTTATTTAAAATAAAATGGATATACTCTATAGTATTTATTTATTTAAAATTAAATGTTAATCTGGCACATTTTCCAAAAAGAAAAATAAAAATATTAAAAAGTAAAAATAATTTTTCTAAATGTTTTGGACAAGCCACACATGCTTAAGATGAAAAAAATAAAAATAAATAAAAAACAAAGACTCGTATGAAAGGCCTCTTTCTCCTCCACAATTGTTGGGCCCTTAATTTTAATGGAGGACACAAAAGAAAATCATCACATATAGAGATCAAAGGTGCGCCACAAGGAATGAGGACCACTAGTGACAATAAGGAGCATTATAGATCATGGGAGACCAGAAATTTGTGTAGGAATTTAGAATGGGTAAATGGAAAATGTTGAATGAGGATGCATAATACCAAAATTTGGTTAGCTTTGGAAAATGAAATAATTGATTATCCACCAATAATTAAAATAATTATATATTTAAAATCTAAAAGATAGGAATTTGCATCATATCATCTTCCTTCCGGCGTATTTGGTACCTCCTTTCATCGTATTTGGTACGTAATTCTTCCTTGACAGATTTGGTATGCAATTTGTCATCTTCCGTAATGACTTCCACGTTCCAATAGGATACATAACTCTACAACAACTTTTTTATAAAACAATAGTGACTCAGTTTAACATAATCTAAGAGATATGAAATGAGAGATTTGAAATGTGTATTGATGCACATCCCTTTGGTACATGATAAGTATGCATATGGAAGGTGGCATTGAATGGGTTGCAGTCTCCACAAGTGTCGAATTCTTCCTAACATTATTTAACTTTTTATGTTATGAGGCTCATATGTTAATTGGCGTTCATTCGGCCAATGAACTTCCTAACATTATTAATCATTGTTTTTTTTGTTATGAGGCTCATATGTTAATTGGCATTCATTTTTCCAATGAACTTGATATTATGGGTGTTTAATAATCTCGCACTGATGTAAAAGAATCTTAGAATTTGATTATTTCAAGGGAGAGTAATATGATTATGACTAGTTCTTATTTATTTATTTAAATTAATTTTTAAATGCATTTTAGGATATTTTTGACTTTTTAATGTTGTTGTTTATGGATAAATAGGTTTTGTAAATGATACTTTGTCTCATGTGAAGAAACAACGATTCATGTACCAATAAAGATATTTTGTAAAAATATAATTCAAAATCATGAGTATATCAAAGTACCATGTCTTGATTTCGTATCAATTAAACAATATTCAATAAATAATGATGATGATGATGATGATTAATGTCCATTAAGACCGAATTGGTCTATTAGACCTTAAGAGGGTAAGTGATTACTTGTGATTATTTAGAATTTTTTTTATGTGCTCGAAAAGTATTAAGAGAAGCTTTCCAAGATCACCATACTTTTGTTGAGTTAAGAGGTTAGGAAGGTTGGTAGTGTGATAAATATTTTGAAAATAAGATCTAATATGGGTATAGGATGGACAATCTAAGAGAAAGTTCTTTTCATATTCAACCTTCTTAGTGTCACAAAGGTGACACACTCTTTCATCCCATGACATTTTAGGAATTGACCAACGCCCAGTTTCACTATGGAGCTCGTGATAATTTGTTCTTATCTCAACAATGCTTATTTTGTTCTTTACACTTGGAAAAACAGAGAGATAATTTTGATCTTCTAGATTAGGGTTGATTACATCTTTATAATACCTTAATTTTATTTTTTCCTCTAACTCTTTATCAAACCACATTTTCTCCTTGAATTTTTATTTGACATTTTTTTTAATAGTATCTTTATTCTGCAAAATGGTTTCTTCCATGATTCCCCAATAGCTTAGCCAAGACCGAGCATCTTTATGCCATCCTCTCTTGAGTCGATGGTGGTTATGACTTGATTTTGAAGAAATTGTAGGTAGCCTCTTGTCTTCCATGTTGTTTAACTTGTTCTTATACATTAGGTATCTAGTCATAGCCATGCTCTCAATGGGGGAGAGGACTTGTTTCTAAGAGGAGGATGGGATAGGGAGTGTTTCCTTTAATTTTGAGATTATAGGTTATACAAGTCTTTTGTATTTGCTATATCTTTCTCCATGTTTCTCTAGAGATATTGCATCCCCATAATTCACATCCAAAAAGAATAATAGGTGTAACAAGAGTCTCAAAGAGGGTTTCTTCTTCTTATCCCAACTCAAAGATCAAGCGATTTATATAATTGTTTTTCAAGCCCCATAATAATCTTTCCATCCCCAATAATCCTTTTTCTCAATGCTATAATTCCAATTTGAGCTTGTGGTGAATATCAATTCCCAAATATTTGTATGAGAAGTCGCTTCTTCGAAGTTGTTGTTGTCATATACAAAGGTATCATAAAGGGATCTTATTGGATTTAATAATCATGACCTTAGTCTTATCAGTGGAGTCATACCCATATTGGAAGAAAAATCCTTGAGGATTCTTGGTTGGTTTTCAAGATCATGGGAACTCCTTATCATAAGAATGATGTCATCAGCATAAATAAGAAAATCAATGACTATACGATTGAGGAAGTAGGTCGAGCCCTTTTTTTGAAGCATTCTTCTAACTTGTCCAATGTATATGCCAAAGGGTAGGGGACAAGGGTTAGCCTTGTTTGACTTTGATATTGGATTTAATCTCTTTTGACCAGCCCTAGTGTTTTTAAACTTAGCAATAACATTCTCATACATGCTTATTGCAACAACACGCAGCTCGAGAGGCACTTTTATCTCTTCCAACCTATTCCAAAGGTTATTCCTAGGAACCATGTCAAAAGCTTTTTCTAAAGTCAACAAAACAACAAAAATATTGGTTTTAGTATTGCTTGGGAACTCCTCTGCAATGATCTAAAAGGTAACAAGATGGTCCACGGTTGAATGATATCTCCTAAATCTAGCATGGCATTTAGATATTTTTACCATGACTTTCTTGGCAAAGGCTAATCTTCTTTTCAAAATAATTCCATAAAGCTTGGCTAAAATTGGGCTAATCATAATGACCCTATAATTAGAGGGAATGTTATATCCCATTTTAAAATAAGAACAATGAGGCTTTTCGTCGAGGTTTAGGGAAGCCCTTCTTTATTTGCTAAATTGAGAGCTTTTGTATGTGAGGATAAAGTTGTACGTTCTGATTTTAAAAATTTCAGCGTGGTGGCCTTCAATGTCCTTAGCTTTCCCATTTCTTGAGCAGCTTAACCCGAACTCTATGCCATCTAAAGAAAAAACTTCTTCCTTTGTAGGGATAATAGGAATGATTTCCATGGCATTAGGGAACTCATAAATACTTTTAAGGTAATTCAGGGTCCTTGGGAATCCTATTATTTTTCTTTAGTATTGTGTTTTAGAATTTGGCTTGAGAAATTCTTAGGATCCAACTTGTATAGTTGTAGAAAGTTGCTCTTGCCTTTTATTGATAGTATATTTTTCCCCTTTTAATTAGGGCTTTGTATGCATTGATCTTATCGAGATTTTAAGGATACATTAGAAGCATCCCTAATGGATTTCCTAAGCAATTTTACATTCTTTATCATAACAAGGGTTGGTCATTCTATTATTCTTGTTATAGGTTACCTAGAAGAACTTGTTAATAGAAGTGGAAAGGGTAGTTGTAAAATTATGATAGAGTTCTTCAATGTTGTCCTTATAAGTTAGGAGGTTTAATTTACTATTTAAATCCTTTAAGAGAAAAATTCAACTTTACTTTTGTCAAAGCATAAATTCCTTTGATTATCAAGATTCTCTTCAATGGTGCTCCTATGCATGGAAAATTTTTAGAGTTAGGGTTAAGGTTTATGATCATAGTCGAGGGCTCATGGTCATTTAAAAGGTCAAAATTTGCTATTTGGTACGAAATAATAATCACTCACTCTATGTAAGATTTTGACTCTACATGTGAATGAACCTCTCACTATGATCTTTTGACATGTGAATGAACCTCTCACTATGATCTTTTGACAAATATATTTTGTGGCATGTAGGTCACATTATAAGCCATCAAATTGAACTATATCAAATCAAATTGTAAATACCTTAATCTCGTTCTATATTCATTTTTTGTGCATCATATCATGTACCATACAGGAGGGTTCTTAAACCTAAATCTAACTCCAAAATTGTCATTCAACATTCACTCAAATTTGATTATCTGGTGCTAAAACCAGCAAGCACGCAGGCACATGAAAAAGGAAACAAGCAGTTTGTTGGCCTTGGAGACACAACTCTTATTCTACGTTCATTCTTGTCAATGGATATGGTAACGTTTTAAGGTTGTCATCACATGGGACTCACAAATCATAATGTTGATTACTTAAAAAACATTGTAAAACACATATGATAACATTACATAAAGTCAAAATAAACATCAAGTAATTCAAATAGATCATAATTATGTCCCATGGTGGACCTAAAATCATTTCGTAGATTTTTAGTTGAATATCCATTGTAAAAACCAAGGGGTTGTTATCAATTGATACTCTCTTTTTAATTCTTAAACTTTGTACCATAGGAATCATAGGACATTGTTTAAAATAAACTAGGTTATTTCTTTCTTAAATATCTGGATAATCAATAGAAGAAACTTCTTTGAACTTTGTTCTTTTTCTCTGTGATGTCACAATCTCTTGAAAGCTTGTCCACGGTTAGATTAGAGGAAGAATCCAAGATCAAACAAAACATACAATTGAACTAAGGACAACCAGTCGACAGATCTAGAAATGACTCGCTAGGCGTCGATGGCTCTATTGGGTGGTAGGCAATGTAATGTGTATTGATTTTACCTAAAGGTGTCGTTCATTATAGCTCTGCACATAAGTCCTTTTCTATAATTTACACTTGTAATTAACATAGCTCAATGAGAACTCAGTGGTACTAGTACATCACCCAGTAAATCCTTGGAAGCTCCTCTTTTATGGTACAAGATAAATATCATTTATAATGATCTTGAACCTGAGATGTATAAAATAATAAAATAAAATAATTTTTATAATAATAATTTTATAAATTAATTAAATAAGCTTATACATTTTATACTTTTTACTTGTCAAACGAATTGGGTTGGGTTGGTTTCTTTCACAAACGATTGCAAGAAAGGAAAAGAACGACGAATATTCTGGCCAGAGAAACAATCATTTCTTTGTATGCTTTCGATAAATTGTCATGGGGCTCCAATATTTGGTGTTTTGGTCTTCAAGTTGCTCATTTAGCGAAGACCATTGATGGAAACGACAGTAAAAGAATTGAATACACACCTCGATGCATAAAATATTTTAATCAATGAAATTAAGAAAATCCGACCCAACTATATTAAGAGTCTAATCTCCATTTCCACGGGAAGGGATTGATTGAGTATATTTTTCTAATACCCTTATGTATTATGTTTCATCAGTAAAGCAGATTAGACATAGGAAAAATAAAAAGAAAATTTGCACTAATCTTTGTTTCTATAAATCTCCCATTTCACCAATTTGTAATTGCATTAACGAAAATGAAGGGGAAATGGGAATTGGAATTCAAGGGCAATAAAGGGTGGAAATATGAGGTGGTGGAGTGTATGCAGGTGGCAATATTATGTGCAATGGGCATTGTGTTGGCCTCATATAACTTGTGAAAAGTTTTCATAGTATAATGTCTATACATAATCACCCTTTTACAGGTATCCTTCCGATGGGGAGTCTCCAGATCTGGGTATGTAAATATGAAATTGGGTGGGATGCTTAAAGATGTTTTTTTGGGTCGAGTTGTAGGATCGAGCTTCTGTAAGAGGTGTCATCCCTCTAGCAGACGACATAGATCTATTACAATGATCAAATATCTAGATTGGTTGCTGAAAGGATGGATCACTGAACTCAGAACTAGAGAGATCGGTCTCAATGTTGGAACTACAGACAAGGTACTTACAAACACCCCCATTTCTGCATTAGAAAATTTTCATGATTTTCAGCATCATCAAAATGTCTATTGTTTTCCCCTTTCTATAATTATGTATTGTATTTTTAAGAAACTAAGAATTATGATAGCTAGAACATAGCAATAATACATACTCAGATCCCTCAGTGACCCTAATTATGCCCTTGCCTTGATCGATTCCACCTAGGAAGATTGCTTCGACCTCCAAGGTTTGTGCCTACAAACCCTATAGTACCAACCCTTGTTATTATCCAAGAATTTATTTCATTTGATGCTTGTTTTTGGTACTGTACAAGAATGGGATGAACTATGATAAGTACATTTTCCATCTCATGTTTATTATAAGAAAATAAAATGATATATATTACAATGATATGAAATGATACTTGATATAAGGAAACTACTTTCAGAAAGACGACATCTCCAACATGTATCACATAACACCTTCCCACAATCAAGACAAATTCAAAAGCTTTGGAGGCAACCAATTTGACTCAGGTAATTCAATTTGATGATTTGCATCTTTCCAATTTTTCATAAACATCTAAGTTAAAAGAACTACTTGTTTTTAGTGGGTACAAAATTCAATTTCTGTAATCAAAATTAAAATGGTCATTGTAGGTACAAAATTCAAGTGATGTAATCAAAATTAAAATGGTCATTGTAGAAAATGTTGCAAGCACTTCATACATTGTAAATATGGAGTCACGAAAAAGAAGTTGTAAAGAGCATTAAAATTCATTTAGTGTAACTAATGTTGAAAGAACATTAAAATTCATTTAGTGTAATTAATGTTGAAACATGTTGGACAATCAGAAGCATTATGAGCATGATTTGAGCAATATAATTAAACTTGTGAGATTATCGAAATAGAAGATACAAAATGTTCAGTATCGAAGTAAAGTGTTTAGAGTAAGAAACCATGAAATGTTCAATATCAAATGATTCGTTTGTCTGTCTTAATTGCATGTTCTAACTACATGTGTTTGGAGACCAGTTGAAACCACTTAAGTGCCAAAGACTGTAAGCGACATGATAACAAAGTTCAGTGAATAATCATTACAAGTCACGACAATATTATGTTGATGCACTACTGTGCCATGTACTAACCAATTTCACAGTTAGCTAATTGTATTGATTTTCTTACATACAAATGAGAAGAAAAACATTGAACAACTTGTCCATGGTAAGAAATAATGATAACTAGACACAACTACTACAAACAATAAGAAGTTACACATTGATTTTACATTTGGATAGAAGCATCAATGTTTTGGTAAATTTCTACAATAATATCGTCCCACCAAGGAAACACATGAACAAAATTGAAGCTAAGATACGGCGAAACGTTGAAACCTGTGCGAGGTCAAGTGCATATTGTTTGGTCTGGGATCTTTTGAAGATCTAACGCCATTAATCCACCCCAAAAGAATTCAAGCAAAGGTTTGAACTCCGTCAATGCTATATACCTGCTTCGACAGATATAATAAGAGAATGGGAGAGGAGAGTAGATAATCCCAAATGATCTGCATGAATTAAGGTAACCAAATTATTGAATGCCAATGCACTTGCGGGGTATCGATACCCGTACCTCTCACATGCTAAGCGAGCGCTCTACCATCTGAGCTACATCCCCATGACAATAGCTACTCGACGGGTTAACCTCAACAGTACTGAAAATGACAAGAAAGCGTATATGAAAAGGAAAGAGTTATTCGCCATTGCTGGGGATCAAACCGAAGTTCCAGCATCAACAAGGGACAAAATGCCTGCGCCCACCGTGGGGCTCGAACCCAAGACCACAAGGTTAAGAGCCTTGCGCTCTACCAACTGAGCTAGACGGGCTCGACATATAATTGCAACGCTCAAATGTAATCTATCGATGCTTTTGGAAAGGACTTTACACATCATACCCGCCGTTATCTACGCATCATACATTTGGTGCACCTCACGTACTACCCTTTGCACAGTCGAGTTGTAGTATAGTGGCGAGTATACCTCTTTCCTTTCCCTCTGACCACACACATTCAAACATCACGATTTTTTCTGAACACAGAATGTCGATAGATGATTGATGATTTCATGAAAAAGAGCGCTCGCTTAGCATGTGAGAGGTATGGGGATCGATACCCCGCATCTCTATCATCAAATCCAACTCTAAATCTGCCTGGACTTCTAACTTGATGGATTCTTCAATTAACTTTTAACTGTAAGAAATAAAACATAAAAACTACCGTTGATCAAGCTTTTTGTCGTTAAGACTCGCGTAGTTAATCCCACGTGGAGAAGTAATTCCGTCATGTTAATATAGAGAGAAAACATGTTATAATGTACTTTCAAATATAGTGTGGAAGTAATATATATATATTTCACAAAAAAAAATAAAATGTAATTCTATTTATCCAAAGAAAACCAAATTACATTTTGTAGGTGTTTTAAGCACAACCCAAATATGGGAATAAACTTAGGTTAGAAAATAAAAGACGAAAAAGGTTGATGAGCCGGTTGATAAGTCGCATAAAAGTAAGCGGAAAAAATGAGTTGAGAAAAAACATGAAAGAACCAAAATTAAGACCAGAGGAATGCACAAAATTCCACCACAGAGAAGCACGTCGGAAGAGCAGTCCCAAGAAAAAGACCCTGGAGACAATATGGACCAGGCCAGAGCAATATGTAGCTCCCATATCCATTGGGCATACATAAAACCCTAAACAAACCAACACTGGAGACTAGATGGACCAGCTTAGAGCGGTATGAAGTTCCCCTATCATCTGGGCATACATCAAACCCTGAACACACAACCAAAGAGAGGAACTGCAACATGGTGTGAGAAGACCCCCAAAAATAACCTGTCGAGAGCAGGAAGCAAAATGAACCCAAGTGCAGGACGAACCAGATCAGAGAAACATACATATCTCTCTAAAAAGAGAGGATCCAAAACTCTGAACTCCTGCTGCAAAAGATCTGAAACTGGGCACTAGAACAAATGAAACCAAACCCACAGAGCAGAGGGTATGTATTTGATCCTGAACGAACTTGTAACTTTAGAGGGAGCACAAGGATGAATCAAGAAAAACCTCCAAAGGAAAGGGCCACCCATAAAGAGAACCAACGGTGAAAAGTTGTTGTAGAGCAGAAGATCCACATGGAAAAAGACTTCCAGAAACCCCAGATCGACATAAGACAGGTCGACCAGATCAGACCAAAACGCTCCAAGATAGATCAACAAACGGAGCCACCTCGCAGTATCAACATCGTTCTTGGCAATGAGAGCCAAGAACGAAAAAAAGAACCCCAGATTCGGGAAAGAACCTTGATCTGAGAAAAACAGGATATCTAAGGTGAGAACACTCCCTGCTGAATAGAATCCAAAAGAATAGCACCCGAGACAAGAAGCAAAGCCACCCAGTAAAGAAGCCCACCGAAAATAAGAATGCAAAACACAACCCCTAATCCAAGCACACAATGGACGATTTGTGAGAACATCACCAGATCTAAAGAGAGGGAAAGCTCCACACCCATCACATACTCACAAAAGAAGAGTCCATGTGCATTAGAAACAAAACGACAAGCATAAGAACCATCGACAACCAATCAGAAGTAGGACGATCCATACAAGATACACGAAGATTTCGTGAGTGCATGAGCAAAGGGGAGAACACCTACCATCATCGTACTCGAGCACTAGATGAGAAACAAAGAAGCCATGTAGGCAAACGCAGAAGAAGCAACGAGAAAACGAGACTGCGACTAAGGTTTCCCCTAAACTCTTTGTGAAATCTTATATATATATATATATATATATATATATATATATATATATATATTTTTCATATTTTGTTTTTATAAAATTAACATATTTATTTCAAATTCTTTTTTATCTATTATTTTCCTTATTTCATCTTTCAAAACTATTACAATTTTACTTTACTTATACAATAGTATCACTCGTCTTCTTAAATCCTTGGTAAATAAAATTACTCCCATTTCATTATTTTCAATCAATATATTACTCAATTTTTCAATATATAAATGAATTTGATGAGATCGAACTTACTTGGTAGATTTATTATGAAATAATGTTATATTTATTATTTTATATATTAAGCCTAATTTAATTTTTAAATTTTTTTAATATTCATTGTAAATAATTAAAATTATTAAAGATAATTAAATTCATAATAAAAACAACATCAATTATATAGTGACTTTATTTTCATTAAAATTCATAATAAAAACAACATCAATTATAGATGAGATCGAACTTACTTGGTAGATTTATTATGAAATAATGTTATATTTATTATTTTATATATTAAGCCTAATTTAATTTTTAAATTTTTTTAATATTCATTGTAAATAATTAAAATTATTAAAGATAATTAAATTCATAATAAAAACAACATCAATTATATAGTGACTTTATTTTCATTAAAATTCATAATAAAAACAACATCAATTATAGATGAGATCGAACTTACTTGGTAGATTTATTATGAAATAATGTTATATTTATTATTTTATATATTAAGCCTAATTTAATTTTTAAATTTTTTTAATATTCATTGTAAATAATTAAAATTATTAAAGATAATTAAATTCATAATAAAAACAACATCAATTATACAGTGACTTTATTTTCATTAAAATTCATAATAAAAACAACATCAATTATATAGTGAATTTATTTTTATTATGTCATTGAGATATTTGAAGAATATCTTTACACTATTTTCTTAATTTCTCAAATCCATTTGTAAAAATCTCTTCTTTCGATACACATCTATCTAATTTTCTCCAAATATTCTAGGGATCATTTTTTTTTGAAATTTTTTATATTTAGTTTTTTAATTTATATCATTGGGATTTTGGTACCAATATTAATCCTTAACATGTTTCTTCCTAATTTTACTCTTCAAACCCACCTCAATTTATAACTATATTCATATATCAATTTTATAACTATAGTTTCCTCCACCCTATGCTAAAATCCCTATATCCATGTTTATAACTAAATTATGCTAATTGAACTTAATTTAAATAGTTGTAAAATGAAATTATTTATCATGCTCACCTACTAAAATCTCTATATCCATATTTATAAATAAGTTATGTTAATTGAACTTAATCTAAATATTTGTAAAATGGAACAATTTATCATGCTCACCTAAATTTTATTCCTGTAAGTGCCCTACAAAAATTCATGATGTATATCTTGTTACAAAATTATTATTATTTTTTTTTTTGTAAATAAAAATATATATTACCTTTCCATAGTAGAAAACTTACGTGTCCAAATATACATGATAGCAATCCAGTTGTTCTTCCACCGTAGTGGAAACCAGAACGCATGGGCGTGACAATTGTTCACAGTTCCAAAGCCTAAATAAAAAATGACAATTGTCGACATACAAACAAGGGAACTTGCCACTTGTTCTGCCACTCTCGTGGAAACCATAACAGGCCGTGGACTAAGTGCCCTGACCACCTTTCAGACCTTAGCCTATGGAACCTGAACCAGAGACTAGCCTAGGCAAAATTTGCAAAAATTTAGCCATTAAACCAAAGAAAAACCTGTGAGAATGTTATGCATGTGGCAAGCCTAGGCATCCATCTTGAGGGAGTCTGAAAGTGAAGTGTTGACAACACGTCATGAAGTGACTCTTCTCAGGCTCACTTGACAGGGAATCATACAAGGCATCTAGATGTTTGTTGAAGAAACTCTGGCGGTGTTACCGCTCAACTAGGTCTGTTCTCATCTCAAAGATTAAAACTAGGTGGTCTTTCGTGAGTTTGTGGGATTCTGAAGTTCGGTGACTATGGTCCTCTTGAGCCTGGTTTTCCTCCAAAGTTGCAACAACGAAGTCAAAGGCAATCACAGAGTATGTGACGAAGTCTTCTTCCATGGAGGCAGCGAAATTGTGCCCCGAGTGGTCCTCCAGAGGTAAGGCTTCTTCTTCCAGTATGCATATTGTTGCAACTGAATCCTGAAATGGACTAGTGGCACATGTGGGGGTCTGGTTCTCCAGGGCGGTTGAAGGAAGGAAAGGCAAGAATTCTGCCCAATTGGGCTGAAATTATTCTTCCACCGGACATCCGCCTTGGAGACTCTTAGTGCCAGGAGGACGTAGCTCCTGATGAGCCTGAGCGAACCAATTTTTCCTAGAGAAACCTGGATGGTCCTCGTCTAGAACTGGAACTCAAGAAACAAGTCTCAGACCATGGTGAGGCCAAGGCTCTGAAGGTGCTTGCGCAAACCAGTTCTTCCTCGAAGAGCCTGGATGGTCTCTGTCTGGCGTGAGAGATCGAGAGGTAAGTCCTGGGCGATTTTTTCGTCCAAGCCTGCTATAGTAGGTTGGCCCTCATTGAGGCTTGCCTCGTTCTCGTGGCATGGATGTGCAGGGCACCAAGCAAGCAGAAAAACCGGATGAGTAGGCTGAATCTCGAAGTAGAATTAACAAAATGATGTTGGGCTTTGGGCCCAAGTGCCCCATATAACACTTCTTGCACTGTTAAAATACCAGGAGGGAAGAGGCATTGATGGCTCTGGTAGCCATTAGTGCAGGTGTAATGGCCATCTCCAAAATCATACTGAAGCCGAGGAGCCGAGCATGAACTTCCATTAAGGACCGACGCACTAAGGCTTGGCTCTTATGCATGAGAACCATCACGACTGAACATGGAGGGAGGGTGGCGGTGAGGGGCTTTAACTTCCCTCGTAATTGCCTCTTCCATTGAAGTGTGTGGCCCGTGTGTCACGCCATCCAGGGAAAATTATTAAAATTACAATTCACATCTAATTATAAAATTTACTTCACTTAATGATAATAAAATACGAGTAACCAATTTATTACATAATTCAAACATAAAGGGTAATGTGGTAAGCATACATAAATTGTTGGATACACTGACCACACTTAGAGCCGGGGGGGTGTGAATCAGTGTGGGGATATTTTTCCCAAAACTTCCCCTTCACAAAACTTATTAGTTAACAATCACCATTTACTCATTACTTATTGTTGTCATTTATAACCAGTTAAATGTGAACATACATCAACAACATATCATCAATAAACCATCACCACAAGGAACACAAAGAACACAATATGTATGTACAATTTTTCTTTTTATTACAGACTACAATCCTTGGGTTTTTAAGCAACAACTGAATAGAGTACAACTCTACAAGAGCACCAACTCTGTAATGCAAAACTCAGCTTACACCCTCAGCACCAACTGAGATGAGGCAACAATCCTCAACAGATATCAATCTGTCAACAGGTACACGACCTGTTAGTAGTGCAACATGCGTATGTACGTGCCCTACCAGAAGTACAACTCGCATATGTACGCGACCAGTCTGTACTACAACCTACGTATCACTTCTGAGCTCTTAGGGTTTTCTCTTCAATCTGAACTCGGATCCTATGCAACCTTCAATCACATTCTCTTATGTCTCTCACTGTTCAATTTGACCGATAACCAATCACAACACATCCAAGCTCTCCAACAACTTACTCATTCTTCTCAACCATACAATATGAATGCTACTCAATTATGTATAAGAAAACAACATACTATAGCAATCATATCAGTACTGAATCATAATAGTGTTGCTCACTCCATCAATAAACCACAACACAATAGAAATACCAATAATGCCTTAAGCATTCACCATACAACAAGCAAGAGTATCCATCAAGAAAACAATGTAACCATACCATAATTTCTATCGCAGATTTGAGCCCATAGAATGCAGATCTAGAACCTTCTTCAGTCTTCAAGATCCTGTCATCAGGTCAACCACAAGTCTCCATGACTTCATCCACTATACGTGACATTTTCTCATTCATCCCACGTATGTACGCGCCCTGGCTCACTACAGCTTGCGTATACCTCAGAAACTAGGGTTTCTAAACTTTCGAGACTTTTTTCATCATGATCTCAGACTTGCCGAAACTTTGATGCGTCCATGAGATCCTCCATATCTCCTCTCTCTCAAAATAGATCTTCAATACATTCTCAAGATATATACACAAGAGATACATAAAATATACAAGAGATATATTTCACAAGAGACCCTAGCCTCTTATTTATACTCTCCAAGTAGCTTCCTTAGAAGCATGTTCTAGGTCACTTAACCCATTTCTAGGTCACTTAACCTATTTTCCTCATTTTTAGGGTTAACCACTTTCCATAATTAGAAAGTTCTCCATTTAAATATTCCTCCTTGACTTTGTCACTTTTCTTTACCATTTAAATAATAAATATTTTCTCATAGATCTTGTTTACTAACCAATAAAGCAAATCTTGGTTTTATTCTTCCTTTTCATGGACCATGGAAAGGAGGAACGTGTCAAGTATATGCTTGGGATTATGTTTTCCTTGGTTTGTTTTAGATGTACAATGCAATTTCGGTAGTAACATTTCATTACAACTAGAAAAT
>SNQJ01S0009976.1:0-21559 GCA_010110895.2 Picea sitchensis | reverse complement strand
ACCTTAATTCATGGTGACCATGTGGGATTATATACGCTTCTCTCCTCGGGTCTCCATGCTCTTATTATACTTGTCGAAGCAGGTATATAGCGTTCCATTGACGTTGACAGAGTATTAGTTTGTGTTGACATTAACCAAAGTTTTCACAAAATATTATATTTCAAATTATTTAAAACAAAATTTCCTCGCATTTGATTGGATACAAACATTCACGCAAAGCTCCACTTCGATGATGCTCCATGTGCATGAATGCTGCTCCACTTCAACGTGTCTCAGTTTTGTACCATAACAATATCTCTCGTCTTGATTTTCCTTCAACTCTTGGCTTATCGTTTATACTTCTGTTTGAATTCTTTTGGCGTGGATTAATGGTATTAGATCTTCAAAAGATATCAAACCAAACAATATGCACTCGACCTCGCACAAGTTTCGACCTTTCACTGTATCTTAGCTTCTATTTTGTTCCTGTGTTTCCTTGGATCAATTACGGGAACACTATATTTGTGAGGAGAATATACAATATGTATGTGGTTTCTTAGAACACATGATGCTATACAGAGGTAAGGAGTGTCATGCGGAGCACATGCTTTCAGTTTTTTCTTTCTTTTCCTTAAACGAGAAGTTAGTCCTCCCAAACTTCACTACATTGTCTTCTCAGTGAAAGGAAATCATTTTCTAAAGTTTCTCCTAAACTAATAGTTTAAACCAAATTTTCGTTGGCATAGTGCTGGGAAGTATTAGTATCTTTGTTTTAAACTCTTCTTTTGTGCATGTAATTTACAAATGAGTCTGAAAAGAGACTGTTACTAATTTACCTGGTTGAAAGGTAGTTGTAATATAGAAGAGTCGAACCCTAACAGAGGAGACGCAAGTTGAAGAACAAGTTGAAGCCTCATAGAGGAGAAGCAACACATAAACGCTCAGTCCACTATTCATCAACCTCCTCAACAACTTGACAGATTCACATGATGGAAAAGTAAATGACCACTCTTTCACCCACTTCATCTAGTGTTATTTATTTCCTACATTTTTAGCTTCTGCAATGTTTTATTTGTAGAAAAATTACATTGAAATTTACCGAGACATTGATGCTTCTATCCAAATGTAGAATCAATGTGTAACTTCTTATTGTTTGTAGTAGTTGTGTCTAGTTATCATTATTTATTTCCATGGACAAGTTATTCACTGTTTTTCTTCTTGTTTGTATGTAAGAAAATCAATACAATTAGCTAACTCTGAAATTGTTTAGTACATGGCACAAGTAGTGCATCAGCATAATATTGTCATGACTTGTACTGAGTACTCACTGAACTTTGTTATCATGTCACTTACATTCTTTGGCACTTACGTGGTTTCAACTAGTCTCCAAACACATGTAGTTAGAAGATGCAATTAAGACAGACAAACAAATAATTTGATATTGAACATTTCATGGTTACTTACTCTAAACACTTTACTTTGATATTGAACATTTTGTACCTTCCTACTCTGCACGCTTTATTTCTATAATCTCACAAGTTTAATTATATTGTTCAAACCATACTCATAATGCTTCTGATTATCCAACATGCTTCAACATTAGTTACACTAAATGAATTTTAATTCTCTTTACAACTTCTTTTCCATGACTCCATATTTACAACGTATGAAGTGCTTGCAACATTTTCTACAATGACCATTTTTATTTTGATTACATAACTTGAATTTTGTACCTACAATGACCATTTTAATTTTGATTACAGGGATTGAATTTTGTACCCATAAACAACAAGTAGAAGTAGTTCTTTTAACTTTGATGTTTATGAAAAATTGGAAAGATGCAAATCATCAAAATCATCAAATTGAATTACCTGAGTCAAATTGGTTGTCTCCAAAGCTACTGAATTTTTCTTGATTGTGGGAAGGTGTTTTGTGATACATGTTGGAGGTACAGTCTTTCTGAAAGTAGTTGCCTTATATCAAGTATCATTTCATATCATTGTAATATATATCATTTTATTTTCTTATAATAAACATGAGATGGAAAACGTACTTATCATGCATAGTTCATCCCATTCTTGTACAGTACCAAAAACAAGCATCAAATGAAATACAATCTTGGATAATAAAAAGGGTTGGTACTATAGGGTTTGTAGGCACAAACCTTGGAGGTCTAAGCAATCTTCGTTGGTGGAATTGATCAAGGAAAGGGCATAATTAGGGTTATTGAGGGATCTAAGTATATATTGTTTCTATGTTATAGCTATCATGATTCTTAGTTTCTTAAATATACAATACATAATTATAGAAAGGGGAAAACAATAGACATTTTGATGATGTTGAAAATCATGAAAATTTTCTAATGCAGAAATGGGGGTGTTTGTAAGTATCTTGTATGTGGTTCCAACATTGAGACCGGTCTCTCTAGTTTTGAGTTCAGTGATCCATCCTTTCAGCAACCAATCTAGATATGTAATCACTGTAATAGCTCTATGTCTCACGCTAGAGGGATGACACCTCTTACAGAAGCCCGATCCTACAACTCGACCCAAAAACACATTTTTAAGCATCCCACCCAATTTCATATTTACATACCCAGGTCTGGAAACTCCCCATCGGAAGGATCCTTGTAAAATGGTGATTATGTATAGACATTATGCTATGAAAAAATTTCACAAGTCATAGGAAGCCAACACAATGCTCATTACACGTAATATTTCCACCTGCATGCACTCCACCACCTCATATTTTCACCCTTTATTTCCCTTGAATTCCAATTCCCATTTCCCCTTCATTTTCTTTAATGCAATTATAAATTGGTGAAATGGGAGATTTATAGAAACAAAGGCTAGTGCGAATTTTATTTTTATTTTTCCTATGTCTAATCTACTTTACTGAGCAAATGTAATACATAAGGGTATTAACAGAATATACTGAATCAATACCTTCCCCTGGAAATGGAGATTAGACTCTTAATATAAGTTGGGTCATATTTTCTTAATTTCATTGGCCATTATTAAAATATTTTATGCCCCTTTTGGGGATGCATCGAGGTGTGTATTCAATTCTTTTATTGTTGTTTACATCAATGGTCTTTGATCATTGAGCAACTTGAGGACCAAAACACCAAATATTGAATCCATGTGACAATTTATCGAAAGCATACAAAGCAATTATTGTTTGTGTGGCCAAAATATTCGTCGTGCTTTTCCTTTCTTGCAATCATTTGTGAAAGAAACCAACCCAAACCAATTCGTTTGACAAGTAATAAGTACAAAATGTATAATCTTATTTAATTATATTTTATTATTTTATCAAATTATTATTATAAAAATAATTTTATTTTATTTTATACATCTCAGGTTCAAGATCATTATAAATGATATTTATCTTGTACCCTAAAATAGGAGCTTCCAAGGATTTACTAGGTGATGTACTAGTACCACTGAGTTCTCATTGAGCTATGTTAATTACAACTATAAATTATAGAAAAGGACTTATGTGGAGAGCTATAATGAATGTTACCTAAATGTTTAAAAAAAGTTGATTAATAATGTTAGGAAGAATTCGACACTTGTGGAAACTGCAACCCATTCAATGCCACCTTCCATATACATACAGATCATGTACCAAAGGGATTTGCATCAATACACATTTCATATCTCTTAAACTAAGTCACTATCATTTTATAAAAACGTTGTTGTAGAATTACGTATCGTATTGGAACATGGAAGTCATCAGGGAAGATGAAAAATTTCATACCAAATCCGTCAAGGAATAATTATGTACCAAATACACTGAAAGGAAGTACCAAATACGCTGAAAGGAAGACGATATGATGCAAATTTTGGTATTACTTTACAAACTCGCCACTATGCATCCTCATTCAATGTTTTCCATTTACCCATTCTAAGTTCCTACATAACTATGAATATATGCTTCCATGCAACCTTGTTTAAATACTAATCCCAAATAAAATTGCATAATTTCCAGTCATCCCTCAGACTTTCACTAATTTAATTTTATTAAACATCTATCCAATCATACAACCTCACATATCGTATCCAGGTTTGGCAGGTTCATTGAATATGTTGAGCTTAAGAAAGAAACTAAATTCAAATCTGTGTGGTTGGGTTGTTGGTTTTTTGGATCCACAAATAAGTAACTTTCGAATGTTAATCAAATAACAACAATAGGTTATTTTCCTACATAACTATGAATATATGCTTCCATGCAACCTTGTTTAAATACTAATCCCAAATAAAATTGCATAATTTCCAGTCATCCCTCAGACTTTCACTAATTTAATTTTATTAAACATCTATCCAATCATACAACCTCACATATCGTATCTAGGTTTGGCATGTTCATTGAATATGTTGAGCTTAAGAAAGAAACTAAATTCAAATCTGTGTGGTTGGGTTGTTGGTTTTTTTGGATCCACAAATAAGTAACTTTCGAATGCTTAATCAAAATACCAAATAATAGGTTATTTCTGTGATGTGAAATATCATTGTCAAATTTAATTTGACCAAATAATGTCTATACAATTGAGAGCAAATACGCTGAGCAATGGTAGGGACTCAATTTAAATTCAAATTCTTATTTTCAAATAACAATATAATGTTCAATGCATTGATGATGAGTATATAATGCAACTTGGTTGTGAACTTTTTTGCTATGAATACATAAGTAGGTAAATAATACATGTGTTGAGATACCAAGGAAGTGATAAACTTCAAAGAGATTAAAGCAAAGGCTCCATTAAATATGAAGAAAATTTTGTTATAAAAAACTCTTATGTACATGTTTTAATAGGATTTTTAGAGGAACATGTGTTTTCAAAATATCTTTCATAATACCAATCCTGACTTGGTTCTATATATGACCTGACAATTGAAAAACAAATGCAATAGCTAAATGATTATGAGCCATATCAGTCAGCCACGAAATTTGAGTTTGTGGATGGAATCCCTCGAAGACTTAGATAGCTCCCTGCCCCTGCACCCAACAAATGACTACACTGGAATTCCAAATATTTTGAACATAAAGATTCTACTAACATGTGATAAGTGGTCCTAAACCTTGGGGATGTAGTAATACATTCAAAAAATTATCCCATTTGATGTGCCCTCCCATTGATTTAGGAATACTAACATAATTCATTGTCAAAGGTAGAGAACCGACTCAGAAGAGTCCTAACAAATGATGATGGAGACAAGAATCAACTTTTTTGAACTACCAACACTTGGTATCCAATTTAGTTTATAGATCGCAACATACCCGCCATTGAAAACATGGTACTGATAAAGAATAAAGAAAATAGCTCCAAACATAACATCTCTAGTGTAAGTTGATTGTATACCACCATTGATAAACACCAAAATAAGCAATATTGATTGGACTGGGAACATCTCCTTGGGAAAAGAATTATATAGTTTGTTGACCAAAATGAGGATCCCAACTTGCATGAGAAATGGGTCTTACATGTAAGGGATCGCATGCCCATGCTTCAAAATTGCCTTGACAAGACACATGGAACAAATTACAAGATATCCATGGAAATATTATTGCAAATTGACCAAAGTGGAAATAATTTTTTATTATAAAGGTGTTCTTTAGTAATATCATCATGACTCTCAAATTCATGTGCGGTCGCAATACCAGACCAAATATAGTGAGTAGTTGGGTCTTGGGCCAAACCTTGATGAACTTTTGGAAATCTTGATGCCATAATGCTTTTCAAATCCTCCTAGTCATTATCTTATTGCAATAATTATTTCCGTGTGAAGAATGCCCATTCTTGTGACTATTCCACCTTAAAAGGTAATGTAGCTACTCCCACAACACATTAATCCATGTGTGTACAATGCTCTAGTCTCTAGGATAGATAGCAAGAGAAACCTTCAATTTTTGTATGGTGCAAATGATAGATTCAATGAGTTCTTACTATTACCCACAATCGTTGAATAATAACATTACAACTAAAGTCCCATGGAAAAAATGAGCGCCTAAAAATAAAATACCATATGAAAATAACGAAGAACCATAAGATTGGATCACTTTAGAGGCTTGTGCCAATAGAAAGTCACGAATCCATATGTTAATAGTAATGGAACTATGTGGAAAGTGCCATCCCATAATATGAGATACTACCTCGACCACTTTTACTACCCCTAAACATTGATCCAGATTTTCTAGTTGTAATGAAACGTTACTACCAAATCAGTAATTAAAATATTCAAAACAAAACCAAGGAAAGTTATAACCCCAAGATATATTCTTTGATTATCGCTCCTCCTCCTTTCCATGGTCCATGAAAAGGAAGAATAAAACCAAGATTTGTTTTATTGGTTAGTAAACAAGATCTGAAAATATTTATTATTTAAATGGTAAAGAAAAGAGAAAAAGTCAAGGAGGAATATTTAAATGTAAAGTAATGGATATATTTCTAATTATGGAAAGTGATAACCCTAAAATGAGAGGAAAATAGGTTAAGTGAAATAAAAATGGGTTATGACCTAGAATGTGCTTCTAAGGAAGCTACTTGAGAGTATAACAAGAGGCTAGGGTCTCAGAAATATATCCTTGTATATTTTATGCATCTCTTGTGGATATATTGAGCATGTGTTGAATATATATTTTGAGAGAGAGGAGATAAGGAGGATCTCATGGACACAACAAATTCTCAAGTAAGTCCTGGAGATCAAGATGAAAAAGTCTCGAAAAGTTTAGAACCCTAGTTTCCGAGGTGCCACGCAAGTCAGAAAGGGAGCTGTGGCTGCAGACATACGTGGGATGAATGAGAAAATGTCACGTATAGTGGACAGTCGGAGACTTGTGGGTTGACTCACATTGATCTTGAAGACTCCAAGAAGGTTCTATAGATCCGTGATTCTATGGGCTCAAATCCGTATAGAAATTCATGGTGGTAATGGTTACCGTTTCTCTTGATGGTACCTTACTTTGTTGTATTAAGAATGCTGCATTATTGGTATTTCATTGTGTTGTATTTATTTATATGAGCCAACATGATTCCAAAGACTGATATGATTGCCATAGTATGTTGATTTCTTATACAATATGAAGTACATTCATTGTAGGGGCGGTGGTTGAGAAGAAATGAGTGTTGTTGGAGAGCCTGGATGTGCTTGCATTGGTTATCGTCAAATTCGAACAGTTGAGACATAAGAGAATGTGGATTGAAGGCTGTATAGGATCCGAGCGTTCAGATTGAAGAGGAAAACCCTACATTCTATGATAATGTGAGGGTTGTAGTAGTCGACTGGTTCAAAGGCATATATGCGTAGCGCTGAATCTCCGTAGGGCACGACATAATGCGATGTTGTAATTCACACCGTGTCAGAATTCATGACGATTGATATCCGCTGATGACGTCTCATCTCGGTACCAGGGTGTGTCGAAGTTTGCATTGGCCAGAGTTGGTGCCTTTGTAGAGTTGTAATTTCTATTCAGTTGTTGTTTATAAAACCCAAGGATTGTAGTCCAGAATAAGCATTGTGTCTTGTGTCTTGTGGCCTGGTTTTGTGGATGATATGTTGTTGATGTATGTTCACATTTAACCTGCTGCCGACAACAACAATAAGTAATGAGTAAATGGTGATTGTTAACTAATAAGTTTTGTGAAGGGAAGTTTTGGGGAAAATATCCCACACCGGACATTCACACACCCTCCGGCCTTAAGTGTGGTATCCAACAACTTATGCATGCTTACGACATTACCCTTTATGTTTGAATTATGTAATAAATTGGTTACTCATATTTTATTATCATTAAGTGAAGTAAATTTTATAATTAGATGTGAATTGTACCTTAATACTTTCCCCGATGGCTGACAATAACGCCACACTTCCAAATGGAATTATGCACCATTTGTGGAAGTTAAAGCTCCTCACCCCACCCTCCTCCATCCCTCCGGAGGTGGTTCCCTGCATGCATAAGAGCTGCTTCTCCCAGCACCGGTCCCACGGAAGTTCGCTCGGGTTCCCGGCTTCAAGATGATTTTGGGAGATGGCTTACACCTCGTGACTAATGGCTACCAGAGCCATCAATGCCTCTTCCCTCATGGTCTTTTCACTGTGCAGGAAGTTTTATATGGGGCACTTGGGCCCAAAGCCCAACATCATTTTGTTAATTCTAATCCAAGATTCAACCAGTTTTTCTGCTTGCCTGGTGCCCTGCGCAACCATGCCATGAGAACGAGGCAAGCCTCAATGAGGGCCAACCTACTATAGCAATTGATTAAAATCACCAGATCTACCTCTCGGGATCTCTCACGAGACTATCCAGTGTTTCGAAGAACTGTTTGCTAGCACCTTCGTGAGCCTTGGCCTCACCTGTCCTCGACTGTTTCCTTGAGTTCCAGTCAGACGAGGACCATCCAGCTCTAGGAAAACTGGCCAGCTCATCAGAGCTACTGGCCTCCCAGAATGAAGAGTCTCTGGCGGATGTCCTATGGAAGAATAATTTCAAACTTCAATTGGGCGTAATTTTGCCTTTCCTTTCCTTCTGTTCCACTGGTGTCTTGACCCTACATGTGCCATACTAGTCCATTCTCTGTGATTCGGGCCAACAATATGCATAATCGAAGAAGAAGCCTTTACTCGAGGACCACTGGGGTACAATTTCACACTCCATGGAAGAAGACTTCAAGGCTTCACATACTCAGGATTGCCTTCACTCATGCAGAGCTGCAATCCTGGAGGAAAACTGTAGTTCAAGAGGACCATAGTCACCTAACTCAATCCTACAAACTCAAAGACCACCTAGTTTTAATCTTTGAAATGAGAAGGAACCTAGCCGAGCAACAACACCACCATAGTTTCTTCAAAAAACATTTGGATGCTCTGTATGCTTCCCTATCAAGTGAGCATGAAAAGAGTCATTTCCTGACGTGTTTTCAACCCTCCACCTTCAGACTTCATCAAGATGGACGCCCAAGTTCGCCCCATGTATAGCACTTTCACAGGTTTTTTCTTTGGTTTAATGGCTAAATTTTTGCAGTAAATTTTGTCTAGGCTAGTCTCCCTCGTTCAGTTCCATGGGCTAAGGTCCTGGACAGGTGGTCGTGGCACTTAGTCCACGGCTCCCAGGAGCCCCACGAGAGGGCGTGAATGCAAAGTTCCCTTTGTTTGTATGTTCCACAATTGGTCATTTTATTTTAGGCTTTGAACTCAGAACAAATTGTCACCCCATGTTCGGGTTTACACTACGGTGGTAGAACAACTGGATTGCTATCATGTATATTTGGACACGTAAGTTTTCTACTATGGAAAGGTAATATATATTTTTATTTACAAAAAAAATAATAATAATTTTGTAAACAAGATATACATCATGAATTTTTGTAGGGCACTTACAGGAATAAAATTTAGGTGAGCATGATAAATTGTTCCATTTTACAAATATTTAGATTAAATTCAATTAATACAACTGCATTTGCTAAATATGGATATAGAGATTTTAGTAAGTGAACATGATAAATAATTTTATTTTACAACTATTTAAATTAAGTTCAATTAGCATAATTTAATTATAAACATGGATATAGGGAATTTAGCAAAGGGTGGAGGAAACTATAGCGTAAACTGATATACGAATATAGCCATAAAATTAGGTGGTTTTGAAAAGTAAAATTAGGAAGAAGTATGTTAAGGATTAATATTGGTACCAAAATCCCAATGATATATAAAATTAAAAACTAAATATATGTAAAATTTCAAAAAAAAATGATCCCTAGAATATTTGGAGAAAATTAGATAGATGTGTATCGAAAGAAGAGATTTTTACAAATGGATTTGAGAAATTAAGAAAATAGTGTAAAGATATTCTTCAAATATCTCGTTAACGACATAATAAAAAATAAATTCAATTATATAATTGATGTTGTTTTACATGAATCTTTTAATGAAATGTCAACGATAATTGATGTTGTTTTATTATGAATTTAATTATCTTTAATAATTTTAATTACCATTTACAAATAATATTAAAAAATTTAAAAAATTAAATTAGGCTTAATATATAAAATAATAAATATAACATTATTTCATAATAAATCTACCAAGTAAGTTCGATCTCATCTATAATTGATGTTGTTTTTATTATGAATTTTAATGAAAATAAAGTCACTATATAATTGATGTTGTTTTATTATGAATTTAATTATCTTTAATAATTTTAATTATTTTTTTTTTTTTTTTTTTTTTTTTTTTTTTTTTTTACTTTAATATATAAAATAATAAATATAACATTATTTCATAATAAATCTACCAAGTAAGTTCGATCTCATCAAATTCATTTATATATTGAAAAATTGAGTAATATATTGATTGAAAATAATGAAATGGGAGTAATTTTATTTACCAAGGATTTAAGAAGACGAGTGATACTATTGTATAAGTAAAGTAAAATTGTAATAGTTTTGAAAGATGAAATAAGGAAAATAATAGATAAAAAAGAATTTGAAATAAATATGTTAATTTTATAAAAACAAAATATGAAAAATATATATATATATATATATATATATATATATATATATAAGATTTCACAAAGAGTTTAGGGGAAACCTTAGTCGCAGTCTCGCGTTTCGCTGCTCTTCCTCTCAAGGCTGCCTACATGGCTTTTGTTTCTCATCCAGTGCCTTAGCACGCATGATGGTAGGTGTTCTCCCTTGCTCATGCACCTACCGAAATCTTCGTATCTTGTATGGATCGCCCCAATATCCGGTTGTCACAGTTCCTATGTTTGTCGCTTTGTTTCTAACAATGGCCACACATGGACTCTTCTTGTGAGTATGTGATGGTGTGGAGCTTTCCCTCTTTAGATCCGGGTGGATGTTCTCACAACCGTCCATTGTGTGCTTGATTAGGGGTTGTGTTTGCATCTTTATTTCGCGGGTCTCTTTACCGGGTGGCTTTGTTTCTTTGTCTCGTGCTATTCTTTGGATTCTATTCAAAGCAGGAGGTTCTCACCTTAGATATCCCGCTTTTCCTCGTGACGTTCCTTCCGGACCAAGTCTTTTTTCTGTTCTGGCTCTACGTTTAAACCATGTTGATAATCGGGCGAGGTGGTTCCGCTTGTTGATCTATCTCGGAGCGCCAACTGACCGTCGACCTGTCTTATGTCGATCTGGGGTTTCTGGAAGTCTTTTTCCATGTGGATCTTCTGTTCTACAACAACTTTTCACCGTTGGTTCTCTTTATGGGTGGCCCTTTCCTTTGGAGGTTTTTCTTGATTCATCCTTGTGCTCCCTCTAAAGTTACAAGTTCGTTCAGGATCAAATACATACCCTCTGCTCTGTGGGTTTGGTTTCATTTGTTCTAGTGCCCAGTTTCAGATATTTTGCAGCAGGAGTTCAGAGTTTTGGATCCTCTCATTTTAGAGAGGCGTGGCGTTTCTCCATCCGGTTCACCCCAAGACTTGTCTTATTTGCTTCCTCCCGCCTCGGGATGTGTTATTTTTGGGGTCTTCACACCCATGTTGCTTCCTCTTTGGTTAAAAACGGTTTGATGCATGCCCGTGAATGATAGGAACTCATACCGCCTACCGGTCCATTCAGTCTCCGTTGGTTTGTTTAGGTTTGCGGCGTCTAATGGATATGGGAGCTAAGACATTGTTCGCCCGGTCCATATTGTTCCAGGTCTTCTTTTCTTGGGACCCGCTTCTTCCGACGCTTCTCCGCGGAATTTCGTGCATTCATCTGGTCTTAATTTTGGTTCTTTCATGTATTTTCTCAACTCATTTTTTCCGCTTACTTTTATGCGACTTATCAACCGGCTCATCAACCTTTTTCGTCTTTTATTTTCTAACCTAAGTTTATTCCCATATTTGGGTTGTGCTTAAAACACCTACAAAATATAATGGTTTCGGATAAATAGAACAAGATTTTATTTTTTGTGAAGATATATATATTACTTCCACACTATATTTGAAAATACATTAAACTGTGTTTTCTCTATATATTAAGATGACGGAATTACTTCTCCACGTGGGATTAACTACGCGAGTCTTAACGACAAAAAGCTTGATCAACGGTAGTTTTTATGTTTTATTTCTTACAGTTAAAAGTTAATTGAAGAATCCATCAAGTTAAAAGTCCAGGCAGATTTAGAGTTGGATTTGATGATAGAGATGCGGGGTATCGATCCCCATACCTCTCACATGCTAAGAGAGCGCTCTTCCATCTGAGATACATCCCCATGAAATCATCAATCATCTATCGACATTCTGTGTTCAGAAAAAATCGTGATGTTTGAATGTGTGTGGTCAGAGGGAAAGGAAAGAGGTACCGCCACCGTACGCAAACTCAACTGTGCAAAGGGTAGTACGAAAACAAAGCGCGATGCGTAGATAACGGCGGGTAAGGGATGCGTAAAGTCCTTTTCCAAAGCACGAGACACCATCACAAAGCGCCTCATCCGTCCAGTTCGAAAGTAAAGTTTCGGCACGCCGCGTATCCAGTCCGGTCCGCCAGCGCCAGTCAATTTTCCGTCAATGTTTCAAAACAACCTTTCTGGCACCGAAAACATGTCGTCCGCCAGCGCACGGCGTTCGTTATCGTTGGTATAACCGCATAATACACCAACCATCCTTCACTCCACCGTCAACAACGCCATACGCCCATACGCCGTTATCCAAACCGCCAGTTCTTTTCATGAACGAACGCGGTCGACCGTTATCCATGGCACCAGCAGGCACCATCAGCAAATAAATCAGTTCATGCTCCTGGCATCTTAATACCACTTCCGATGCCGCAACAACCGCAAACCAGCACAACCACCGTCTGGGAAACAAATATAGCACCGTTCTTCTAAACAACAGCCGCCATCAGCGGCAAAATCTACCACAATTAGCTAATCAGAAATTGGTTAGTACATGGTACAAAAGAGTGTATCAATATAATATCAGTTTTACCGTAAACATTATTCATCAACTTCGGTGCTATCATGTCGCTTACAGTCTTTGGCACTTAAGTGGTTTCAACTGGTCTCCAAACACATGTAGTTAGAACATGCAATTAAGACAGACAAACGAATCATTTGATATTGAACATTTCATGGTTTCTTACTCTAAACACTTTACTTCGATACTGAACATTCCTTCCTACTCTGCACGCTTTATTTCTATAATCTCACAAGTTTAATTATATTGCTCAAATCATGCTCATAATGCTTCTGATTGTCCAACATGTTTCAACATTAATTACACTAAATGAATTTTAATGTTCTTTCAACATTAGTTACACTAAATGAATTTTAATGCTCTTTACAACTTCTTTTTCGTGACTCCATATTTACAATGTATGAAGTGCTTGCAACATTTTCTACAATGACCATTTTAATTTTGATTACATCACTTGAATTTTGTACCTACAATGACCATTTTAATTTTGATTATAGAAATTGAATTTTGTACCCACTAAAAACAAGTAGTTCTTTTAACTTAGATGTTTATGAAAAATTGAAAAGATGCAAATCATCAAATTGAATTACCTGAGTCAAATTGGTTGCCTCCAAAGCTTTTGAATTTGTCTTGATTGTGGGAAAGGTGTTATGTGATACATGTTGGAGATGTCGTCTTTCTGAAAGTAGTTTCCTTATATCAAGTATCATTTCATATCATTGTAATATATATCATTTTATTTCTTATAATAAACATGAGATGGAAAATGTACTTATCATAGTTCATCCCATTCTTGTACATTACCAAAAACAAGCATCAAATGAAATAAAACCTTGGATAATAAAAAGGGTTGGTACTATAGGGTTTGCGCCTTTCTTGGAGAATAACAAGGGTTGGTACTATAGGTTTTGTAGGCACAGACCTTGGAGAGCGAAGCAGTCTTCCTGGGTGGAATCGATCAAGGCAAGAAAATAATTAGGGTCACTGAGGGATCTGAGTATGTATTATTGCTATGTTCTAGCTATCATAATTCTTAGTTTCTTAAAAATACAATACATAATTATAGAAAGGGGAAAACAATAGACATTTTGATGATGCTGAAAATCATGAAAATTTTCTAATGCAGAAATGGGGGTGTTTGTAAGTACCTTGTCTGTAGTTCCAACATTGAGACCGATCTCTCTAGTTCTGAGTTCAGTGATCCATCCTTTCAGCAACCAATCTAGATATTTGATCATTGTAATAGATCTATGTCGTCTGCTAGAGGGACGACACCTCTTACAAAAGATCGATCCTACAACTCAACCCAAAAAAACATCTTTAAGCATCCCACCCAATTTCATATTTACATACCCAGGTCTAGAGACTCCCCATCGGAAGGATCCATGTAAAAGGGTGATTATGTATAGACATTATGTTATGAAAACTTTTCACAAGTCATAGGAGGCCAACACAACGCCCATTGCACGTAATATTGCCACTTGCATACACTCCACCACCTCATATTTCCACCCTGCCGCTCTTGTTCCACCCCATCTTCCATTTTCGTTAATGCAATTCATAAATTGGTGAATGGGAGATTTATAAAACCAAAGATTAGTGTAAATTTTTCTTTTTATTTCTTCTATTTTTTTTTTTTTTTTTTTTTTTTTTTTTTTTTTAGAAAAATAATAAAAATATACTCAATCAATCCCTTCCCGTGGAAATGGAGATTACCTTGTAGTTAAATTCCTGATTTCTAATTTCATTGATTAAAATATTTTATGCATCGAGGTGTGTATTCAATTATTTTATTGTCATTTCCATCAATGGTCTTCGCTAAATGAACAACTTGAAGACCAAAACACCAAATATTGGAGCCCCATGACAATTTATCGAAAGCATACAAAGAAATGATTGTTTCTCTGGCCAGAATATTCGTCGTTCTTTTCCTTTCTTGCAATCGTTTGTGAAAGAAACCAACCCAAACCAATTCGCTTTTCTGTTATAAAATTATAAAATGTATAAGCTTATTTAATTAATTTATAAATTATTATTATAAAACATTTTATTTTATTATTTTATACATCTCAGGTTCAAGATCATTATGTTTATATTTATTCCTGAAATTCAAAAGAGAGCTCAAGGATTTCATCATCGGTGATGTACTCTACCACTGAAGTTCTCATTGAGCTGTTAATTACGCGTAAATTATAGGAAAAGTGACTTATGTGCAGAAATTATAATGACCATAATTCAAAATTTAATACAGGCTGCATTGCTCTACCACCTAATAGGAGCCTATCGACGCTTAGCGAATATTTCTAGATCTTTCGACCGGGTTATCCTTAGTTCACCAGTTTTCGGTTTTGATCTTGATCTTTTCCTCTTCTTAATCTTAACTGGACAAGCTTTTCAAGAGATTGTGATATCAACGGTAGAAAAGAAATAAAGTTCAAAGAAGTTTCTTTCTATTGATCATCCATTAAACAACCCGAAACGTTTCCAAACGTCCAGCATCTCACAAAGCCTTAATACGTCGACGCTGGCTCTACATAACAGAGACATTCAACCAAAACGCATCGAAATGAATAGCTTGAATGTCATCTAATGGTTAACATGAGCGACTAGACACTTGCATCAGCGTAAAATAACGAATATCGGCGATCGTCCCATAAAACGCCATCCGTTAAAACAAACGAAGAGTACGTCCAACAAAACCCGCCAGTCGCAAGTTCCCATGCTTTCGCTAATAAACGAAATTAATAAACAATAAATGGTATCGAAGTTCGGTATTCCAGGTAGGACAAAGCAGCCCAAATGAAACATCGTCGCGGCCAAATCATAAGCAGTCTGGCACCCACATTTGCCAGTACCGCTGCAATGCCGTTATCATTACTTCCGGTCAAAAGATCATGAAAGTCAGCGTATCGCAATATATATTAATATTTCGGCAAATCAAAACAGCAGCTTTCGCGAACGGCATACGTTATCCCACCACACAAAACCTTCAACCTTCCAACTTCAAAATCATCATGAAATCCAATCAAATAACGCGAATGCAAGCAGTTTAAATCTTCAGCTACCAAAGAAAATTAAAACTCTCTCCTAACTTTGCGGGCAATACGGAAGAACTGGCCCATAATTCAAACCACAACTTCCAGCCGCAGTCCTTTCTAGTCCAATAATAGTTAACAAACCCCAAATATAGGTACTACAAATAAATAGCGAGAGAAGCCAACGAGTCCCACAAAACCATGACCGTAAGTCCAGTAAGCGTTACCACCGTACCGTGGAAAGCACAGGACTGGAATTGAAGAAATCCAGAATAGAGATCGGTAGAACAACCAGCGCCGCTACCCAGATTCATGTATCCAGACTAACGGCCGTCATCCGCGTTTATATCGCTGCCGCAGTTCAGGCCGAAGCGCCCCGCAAAACGCAGCGCTTTCACCAAAATGAAATCAGTCCACGGTAGCTGGTATAGCGCCCCGCCCATAACGCCATATTCCACGCCAGCGTAATATCGTTCGTGGTTAAAGCCGGGTTAAAACTATTCGAAGCGTAGACCACGGTCGTAAGTCAATTCAAAGTCCATCACCAACCAATCAACGCTTCGTCACCTTTGGTAATCGCCGGCAGAAGTCCGCATTTCAAACAACAGCGTTCGTTTTCAGCGCCTGGCGTCGTCCAGCATCGTCATCGGTTTCCGCCGCGGTATTCATACACGCAGTAGCAGTCGTCCCGTTAAATAACGCCCAGCGTTAACAATACCTGCCCGCAATTAATAGTTCGTGAGCGACCAGAAAGCCAGAAACTTCCGTGATGCTCCACAGCGCCCAATCACAACAACAGAGTCGTTCAGGCGTCGGCATCAACGCAGTTTGAGCACCAGAATACGCTAAAGAATAATATGGGGCAGACAAACCAAACCCACACCCGGTTTTGCAGTCCCAACTGGTATCCCCGAATCAGGAAAGATATAGCAATACAAAAGACTGGTGTATAACCTATAAATTCCGCAAAATTAAAGGAAACACGCTTCTATCCTATCCCCTTCCTAGAAACAAAGCCCCCATTGAGAGCATGGCTAAGGATTCAGATACCTAATGTATAAGAACAAGCAACAACATGGAAGACAAGAGACACTTAAAATTTCTTCAAAATCAAGTCATAACCACCATCGACAAAAACGTCAAATCAAAATTCAAAGAAAAAATCAAAAAACAAAAAAAAAAAAAAAAAAAAAAAAAAAAAAAAAAAAAATGTCAAATAAAAATTCAAGAGAAATGTGGTTTGATAAAGAGTTAGAGGAAAAGAGAAAATTAAGGTATTATAAAGATGCACTCAACCCTAATCTAGAAGATCAAAATTGTCTCTCCTCAGCTTTTCCAAGTGTAAAGAAAAAAATAAGTATCATTAAGATATAAACAAATTATCACCAGCTCCATAGTGAAACTTGGTGTTGGTCAGTTCCTAAAATGTCAAGGGATGAAAGAGTGTGTCACCTTGTGACACTTTGGGTAAAGGGTTGAATATGAAAAGAACTTTCTCTTAGATTGTCCATCCTAAAAACTAGAATAAGAGATCCCACACAAGTTCACAATTTTAACCATGGCACCAAGCTCTTTACTCTTTATATAAATAAAATTTTAAATAATCACAAGTAATCACTTACCCTCTTAAGGTCTAATAGACCAATCTTAGTCTTACCATACTAATCATCATCATCATCATCATTATTTATATTGAATATTGTTTAATTGATACAAAATCAAGACATGGTACTTTGATATACTCATGATTTTGAATTATATTTTTACAAAATATCTTTATTGGTACATGAATCGTTGTTTCTTCACATGAGACAAAGTATCATCTACAAAACTTATTTATCCATAAACAACAACATATTAAAAGTCAAAAATATCCTAAATGCATTTTAAAACAGAATGTAAAATAAATAAGAATTGGTCATAATCATATTACTCTCCCTTGAAATAATCAAATTCTAAGATTCTTTTACATCAGTGCGAGATTATTAAACACCCATAATATCAAGTTCATTGGAAAAATGAATGCCAATTAACATATGATTTCATAAACAAAAAAAAAACAATGATTAATAATGTTAGGAAGTTCATTGGCAGAATGAACGCCAATTAACATATGAGCCTCATAACATAAAAAGTTAAATAATGTTAGGAAGAATTCGACACTTGTGGAGACTGCAACCCATTCAATGCCACCTTCCATATGCATACTTATCATGTACCAAAGGGATGTGCATCAATACACATTTCAAATCTCTCATTTCATATCTCTTAGATTATGTTAAACTGAGTCACTATCGTTTTATAAAAAAGTTGTTGTAGAGTTATGTATCCTATTGGAACGTGGAAGTCATGAGGGAAGATGACAAATTGCATACCAAATCTGTCAAGGAAGAATTACGTACCAAATACGATGAAAGGAGGTACCAAATACGCCGAAAGGAAGATGATATGATGCAAATTCCTATCTTTTAGATTTTAAATATATACTATTTTAATTATTGGTGGATAATCAATTATTTCATTTTCCAAAGCTAACCAAATTTTGGTATTATGCATCCTCATTCAACATTTTCCATTTACCCATTCTAAATTCCTACACAAATTTCTGGTCTCCCATGATCTATAATGCTCCCTATTGTCACTAGTGGTCCCTCATTCCTTGTGGCGCACCTTTGATCTCTATATGTGATGATTTTCTTTTGTGTCCTCCATTAAAATTAAGGGCCCAACAATTGTGGAGGAGAAAGAGGCCTTTCCACGAGTCTTTGTTTTTATTTATTTTTATTTTTCATCTTAATATGCAGTTTGTCCAAAACATTTAGAAAACATTTCTACTTTTAATATTTTATTTTGTTAATAAATAAAAAAAAAAAAAAAAATTTAATTTTAAATAAATAAATACTATAGAGTATATCCATTTTATTTTAAATAAAATACTCATAACCTTTATATTATGCCCAATACCTAGATTACATGGAACCTACTTAGTGACCAATGAAAGGGCATTGAAAATTTTGCAAATTGTCTTCACTTTTGATTAAATCTTTCATGGTCAACTTGAAATATTTCTTGGAGTCGATAAGAGTTGATTATAGGTGGTAAAAATTAGGCATATATTCCATTGGAGATCCATTGGAAAACCCTACATCATCACTAAACACATTTATCTTTCTAGGTTTGATTGAACATTAAATAAATAGATCTGAAAATTGAATTCAGAACAATGAAATTTGTCCCATGGGAGATGTGAAACTTGTGCACATACTAGATTGGGCATATGTCAAGCCCATAATTGGGAAATGAGGTCTCATTGGAAATATTATCCCAATTACTATAGGGTATATCCATTTTAGGTCTCATTGGAAATATTAGCACCTACTTAGTGATCGGTGAAAGGGCATTGGAAAATTTTCAATTTGTATTCACTTTTGATGAAATATTTCTTTGTCAACTTGAACATGTACTTTTTTAATATGGGAGGGTTTCATATGTGAAAATTAATTTGGGGATGTCCTTCCCAAAGATCAAAATCCTGGGTGCCTAAATTGAGTCAAATAAGGTTGGATTGAGTCCAACTAGGTGCCAATGATATATTGTTGTGTTATCTAACCTTAGTGGCTATCATGAACATTTCGTGAAGGAGATAGTGTGCTAGGAAAAAATATCAATCTCAAACTCAACTAGAAATACTAACTCAACTTTTGTAGGCGAGGCCTAACTAGTAAGGAAACAAAAACACAATATCGCACTTTGACCTAATTGAGATGAAATTCACTAACGACTGATGCTCTCCTACTATCTAATAAGTCACTTTATAGTTTAAATTACCAATGAATCTCTCCCTTTGATACTCATTGATGTGGAAACTATGATGATGATGACTATAACTGCCGTCTTCCTATTTGAAATTGGTCTTTGAGAATTTGGTTAAAGCAACCCTTCTATTGTCTTAGAGAACTAGGGAAATGAAAAAACACCACATTGTACCAAAATTTGATTTTTTGGATCAACCACAACTTATCACACTAATGAATTATGTCCATTACATTTAACACTCTTAGCAACAAGTAGTACTTTTAGTTAGAGTTGTTAGCAATAACATTATTTAATATCGCAAACATATTTGCATGCATTTTATTTTATTATCATAATTTGTACAATAAAATCCAATAAACTAGCATGCAATTTGAAGGACCATAGAAAAGAATCATGAGGAATCAAACAAATAAATGGTCAAACCCTAAAGCATGCAACATGGCTAGGATGAAATGCCACTACACATGTTCATATGCGATGATAAAGTTGAGAAACTTCGTCTATTGAGAATTTTCCATACCAATTGGATAAAACCAGAGTGGTATCGTGGCACGTCAATGGACCATGCCTAACCACCTCAAGGAATGATGTTTTTCCTTGAATAAAAAGTAAAGAGCTCAATTTTAGGAACCTAGTAGTCATGCAAATCCAACCATAGGGTTCCCAAGTTTCCTTAACCTACGCTAATGATAGAATCAAGAGGGACTCTACCTACATAGTAACCTAAGACGGTTCGACGCTTAAGGCCATCATAAACAAAAGATCAACAAAAAATCCTTGTAGGGATTGTATAATAATATTAGGCATTGGGGTTTGACATAGATCGAAGGTCTCTCTTCTGAGAAAGGCCATTAAAATTCACCAAATCCATCCATCTTTATCTCATGTCTTGGGCTACAATTTATTATTCCTCTTAACATCTTGGATGCACACTAGGTGTTGTAAATGGGAGACATAGTAGGTATCTAGACTTTGGTATCCACTCTCTATGATATGGTGAAAACAATGGGTTTATGGTAAAAAAAGGGTAATTCCCACCAACAATTATACTTGTATACCCCCTCCACATTCCATAAAGAAAATATTATGTTCCCATCGTGTAAATATGTTAAGATGCTTCACAACTCATTCACTCCAACCATGAGATTAGACCAAGTGAACAATAACTTATAAGACTATGAATTCCTATAATTGTTGGGATGATAGAGGCCAAGTTCGGCCTTAAAACCATTCCAAGTTGTATGTTCCCTCTAATATATGTAGATAGATATTACCCCAATCTAATCATCACGGTACTCCACATTGTTGAAGTATCCACACAACAACCAGTCAACTTCGAGGAGTTATTTATCTAACCAATCCCGCATAGCTATGCTCTACTCTTCATTAGGATAATACAGGTTGGAAATGTAGGGAAATGTGCAATCAAGATCAAGAAGAAACCACACCACTCTTTTGGACAAATATACCCCATAAGCAATTATTCAAAATGAGACTTTATGTGAGATTAGGGTGGCTAGCTCCCTCTACCTTTTGATTCAAAGTATGAAATAAAGTGGCACGAAGACAAATATAATGCAAGGTTGTTCTCAATTTAAAACCATTCACTTTCACTTCCTATATATATAGAACATTTGACTATCAAACCATTGAACAAATTCTATGAACCATGGTCTTCTTGATTGGGTCTATAAGACCCCACACATTCTATAATAGAACCTTCACTAGGAACATTCCACAAACATGGCCATCTCCTCACCATCCTTACCAATCATATTTTTATAAGGCTTTGGAATCAAACA
>SNQJ01S0009975.1:82117-98847 GCA_010110895.2 Picea sitchensis | reverse complement strand
GGTTTTTAGGGGTTGTCGGGAATGCATGGAGGAATGGATTGTGAGGCATGGAGAATGCGTGGGGAGCGTGGATTGAGGGGAGGAAGGGGGGAGTGTAAGTGTGAGTGGTCAGGGGGGAGTGTGATAGACTGTGAGTGGTCGGGGGAGGGTACGTGAGGGACTGCGGGATGAGGATTGTGGGGGAGGGGAGAGGGTGCAGGTTACGGGAGAAGCAAGGGAAGGCTGATGCATAGGAGTGAAAAAATGAAGAGGGTTACGAGGGGGGGGTGTGGGGAATGAGGAGGAGCGACTTCCTCTAATACCAATGAAATAAATAACCAAGAGCTCAAATTGGAATAGTAAACATATATTGATAGATAAAAATGAATAAAAATGGATGATTACAATTGAGAAGTGAGGGCTCGCTTATATACCCATGCCGGGGTGCCCATAACCAATAGCCATGTCTTTTCATTATTAATAATTATTTAGTTATTATATTTATTATTTAATATCTTATTTATGTGTATTTTTATGTACATAACAAAGTACAAGTCTAAGATGTTCTTCATGCTCCTCTATGTTCTTGGAGTAGATTAGGATATCATCAATGAAAACCAATACAAATTTGTTTAGGAATTTGTTGAGTACATTATTCATCAAGAACATAAAAGTGGCGGGGGCATTGGTTAATCCAAAGGGCACCACCACAAATTCATAGTGACCATACCTCATTCTGAAGGTTGTTTTGTGGATATCTTCATCCTTGATTCAGACTTGATGGTATCCAGACCTTAAGTCAATCTTTGAGAAAATGGAAGCACCCCTTGGTTGAACAAGTCATCGATTCTTGGTAAGGGATACTTGTTCTTTGTGGTTGTCTTATTGAGTATTCTATAGCCTATGCATAGTTGGAGTGTGCCATTCTTCTTTTTCACAAACAAGGTTGGTGCTCCCCAGGGAGACACGTTGGGCCTGATGTAGCCTTTGTTCATCATCTCCTTTAGTTGTAGCTTAAGCTCAACTAGCTCGGGTGTACTCATCCTCTAGGGCGTTCTATATACTGGCACTGCTTCTGGTGCAAGTTCTATTGAGAAGTCAATGTCTCTTCTTGGAGGTAGATTCGGTACTTCTTCTGGGAACACATATTTATACTCTCTTAATATGGGGTGGTCCTCTAGGTTTGGTTTGTCATCCTCAACAAATTCCAACACCTATATTGCATATAGAGGACATCCCTTTCTGCAATACTTTTTCATTTGAAGGGATGATATCTCACTAAGATAGGCTTTTGAATGCCTTGGAGTGTTATCTTTCTCCCTTCTTCATTTACACATTCTAGAGTTTTATGGTAAYARTCCAACTTGGTTTTATAAGAAGCTAACTAGTCCATACCAATCAACAGGTCATAAGATCCTAGGGGAAGTATGTTAAGGGTCGCTTGGGTGGGCAATCCATCCATAATGAATTGATAGGATGGTATGACCTCTGCTACTTTTATTTTGGTTCCAGTGGCTAGTTGTACCAGCCATGGCTTAACATGTCTAACTGGTTGTAGTTTACACTTGTCAATAGTCTAAGGGGCCACATAACTCAAATTAGAACCAGGGTCAATTAAAATAGAAACTAGATGGTTGGTGATCATACCTTCCATATCCACCACGGAAGCTTGGTGGTCGRCTTGTTTATTATCCAAGGCTGCTTAAATCCATGGCATACTCCTAGCCACATCATTGACTATGGTATCTTCTTGGATATTGTAGACTCTCCTACTGTTATGTTGTCTGTGTGGACAATCCCTCAGCAAATGATCTTCTCCACAACCCCAACATTTTAAGGGTTCTTTCTTTGGGTTATCAATCTTTCCTGGGGTTGTTCCAAAAGGTTTATTTCCACTCTGGAAGGGGAAATTAGGTTGATACACAATTTTAGTAGGAAGGCTCATCCCAGAGTTCTTCCCATAGTTCTTAAATCTTGAGAATTTAAAGCCCTTCTTCTTGAATCCTGAACTACTCTTCTTCTTCCAGTCCTCGCGAGATTCTGTCTGATTCTTGAACTGTTCATAACAATACCTTGCCTTCCGGATAGTATCTTCCAATGTCTCTGGCTCATCGAACTCAATCCCGTTCCGGTAGGACTGAGGTAACCCACTAATGAATCGTTGCACTTTTACCTTTTCATCCTTTATGTAGGGTACATACCTTATCAGCTCAAGGAATTTATTGATATATTCCTCTATGGTGAGCTGTCCCAGCTTGAGTTCATAGATCCCTGACAGATACTTCTTCTTGAAGCATTCCTCAAATTGTTTCCATGATAAGTCCTTCTCATGGATCCCTTTCACATTCCTAAGGTCTTCCCACCAAATGGAAGCCTTTCCATTCAGGTTGAAGATGGTTATTCGAGCCTTCAAGTTTTCAGAGTAGTCATGGACTTTGAAGTACTTCTTTAAACTAAGTAGCCAAGCTTCTGCTTCTTCCCCTTTCTTAATATCTCCATCAAAAGAGGGTGGTTTGGCTTTCTTGAACTCTTCAGGATCACGACCTTTGGAATGCTTCTGTTTCTTCCCTTTCCTTTGACAATATGAGCTAGCTTTTCTACTACAAGATCCCTCAGAGTTGCCAGTTTCCTTTCCAGAGGACTCTCTCGATGAGTGTCCTCTGTCTCCAGGTTGGACTTTCCTCGAGGTACTCCTCCTAGTGTGGCTACTTATGGGACCACATTTTTGTATCTCGTGTGGACTTTGACTTCTCTTAGTATGTCGTCGGTCCATTTGACTGGTTGCGGGTCCATGATGCAGCTGCCTCTATATGACGGATAAGCTCTGCAACAAGACTGCATTAATTTTTGTTTGCTTTTCTTGCTCCTTTATCAATCTTTCATTGTCATCCTTGCAACTCTGTAATTCGACCATTAGGCTCCTTACAGTTTCAGCCAAATTCAGAGGGGTTTCCACCGCCCTCCTCTCGTCAGATTATTCGTCTCTATTGTGGGAGTGATCCCCCACTTCCTGGCGCGTCACCATCCTTTATGCTTGTAGTTTCCTGTGATTTATTGACTGCTTGAGTGCTGAAAAACCACTTGATGTTAGCTAACATTCTATTAGTTCATGAAAAACACATAGTTCATATTTCTTAAATACACACACACAATAGAAAGTTTTCATTCTTTTCTTCAGTAAAAGTTTAACTAGACTCTTTAGGCAAGAGGTAAGGTAAGGTGTCACCCTTAAAAGACCTTTAAATAAGGTTCTTACACGACTTGTTCATGAGCCCAAGCAAGCCAAGTGTTGTAACCATGCTCTGATACCAATTTGTAACACACCCGACCCCTGAGTAACTTTCCTAGGGGTGGGGCATCAAATTGTAACCATGCCCTCCTCTCGTCAGATTATTCGTCTCTATTGTGGGAGAGATGCCCAATTTCTTGGCGTGTCACCATCCTTTACGCTTTTAGTTTCCCCTGATTTACTGACTACTTGAGTGCTGAAAAAACACTTGTTGTTAGCTAACATTTTATTAGTTCATGAACAACACATAGTTCATATTTCTTAAATACACACATACAATAAAAAGTTTTCATTCTTTTCTTTAGTAAAATTTTAACCAAACTCTTTAGGCAAGAGGTAAGGTAAGGTGTCACCCTTAAAATACCTTTAAATAAGGTTCTTACGCGACTCGTTCATGAGCCCAAGCAGGCCAAGTGTTGTGACTATGCTCTGATACCAATTTGTAACACACCCGACCCCTGAGTAACTTTCCTACGGGTGGGGCATCAAAATTTGACTCTCCTTAACATCTCAGATCCTCTGTCTGAGGTCTTTATCCTCTTCTACTCACCCGTAGCATTCTAAAGACTGCTACCATGCTCAAATCTGAGCTTTGGATTGCAAGTTATGGCTTCCCACAGTTATTCGGGCGTTCATTGGTTGAGGTCCACGTGGCGACTATCACATCCTTCTCATCCAAAAATCTCCAATTGCAGATCCCCCCCCCGCTTTCTCCAAAGTGCAGGTTCTTCCAAACCTGGGGGCTCTTTCCTGGCCCCTTTAAAGAATTTGAACAACAGGCGCTAGCTTCCCATGCTATGCCACCTTCCTTCACATGACCTCGYGTTGTGACCCGGTGCCTACTCAAAGGKTACTTTAGAGCTTCGGGCTTCGGGCATTTTCAATTCACCACTCGCCAATTCTTCCAAACTCCGAACCGACGAAGTTCTGAAATGACGTGAGAGGGATCGACAGTCCCTTCTCCCTTTCCAAATCAACGACCCACAATTACTTCGAGACTTTGCGCATCAACAAATTCCAAAGTACTCACAGACGCAAACCTCTGAAGTATAATCCTTCCGGAGTGTCAGATCTCTTGACACACGTCCTTCACTACCAATGATTACGATGAGCTCCGACACTTTGGCCTTCGAGAGTTCTTGACCCACGCAACACCACTTTTCTGTGAAGTGGCTATCCTCTGAAGCGAAGGATCTGCTAACACCTGTCCTTTCCAATGGATGGCTCAGATCTTCTCCACTACTTCGACACTTCAGGCCCTTTGGACTCTCTACAATACTACACCCCAAACCCTCTGGAGTCACGAGGTCTCAGAATCCTGGTCACTTCACCAACCCCTTTGGCTAGGCTCTTCTTCAATATGGCCATGAGCTATAACCTCAGGATAGCCCCTTCATAACTTCAGACTTCGGCTGTTTTCGATGCAGTTGATCCCTTTATACCCGAACTCCGAACCGACAAAATCACCCATATCTGGATCTACGGTTCATGCTTCCTTTGACAACTAACGACTATGATCTACTTCAGGACTTCGACTTCGAAAGTTCCAAGCGCTCCAACACCTTTTTCCCCTGAAGTACTTCTACCTGAAGCTACAGATCGAGCACTATGTGCTCACCTCGATCAATGGTTGATATTGTCCTTTGTTTCCACTTCAGGCGACTTACAGTCAACGACCCTTTTCTCCTCTCTATCCCAAAGTGTCATCCCTCCGAAATGACAAATCTTCTGCCACACGTCCTTCTCCAATGGACGACTTGGAGGGATTTTCGACGCTTCGGCCTTCGGGACCTTTGACCTTCGGGACTTCACTCTCCAATTTCCTCGAAGTGCTCTATCATCGAAGTGATAGATCTAACACCATGTGTCCACACAATTGATAGCTAGGATTTAACTTCTTACCCTTGGAGCTTTAGACGACTTTCGGTCAACGCTCCACTTCCTACTTAGCTTTTCCTCGAGATCCACGATCTGGTGATGCGTGTGCATCCCAAATCGAYGRTCATGATGGACTTTGCTAATTCRGGCTTCAAAGGTTTTGACGTTACAACGCTCCGGTCCTCCTGAAGCGGTCAACKTCGGGTTGACTTCATCATAAATCTGACGACTAGGAGAGAACCCAGAGGATCCCCAGATCAACGGTTCTGGTCACTTTGCGGCTCCGACCTTCGGGGGTTTTGGCTTCACTACCACTCCATTTTCCCGAAGCAGGACTTCGTCAAAGTACCATGTGCAGTTCCCTCCTCTTGAAAGATTGGATGGTAGGCGGGGCTCCTAATGATCTCCCCCAAATATACGACTCTCCTTCACTTTATAACTTCGACACTTGGGGAGTTTGATGCTATAACATCTCCATTCTCCCGAAGTGGAACTTCGTCGAAGTACCATACGTGAGGCCTTCCACTAGACGATCGAACGGTCGAGAAGGAGCCCCAACGGACTCCCCGGATCAACGAATCACAACCTTTTGCGACTCTGGCATTCATGTATTTTTTAACAATTATGAAGTTTGACATCCCAAGGCTTCGAGCTCCCGAAGTTTCAAAGCCATCAAGAGTTAGCTCCTTTCAGAATTAGCACAGGGTTCCTAGACCCTAGTCATATGGACCCTCGGATGAATCTCGGGCTATAAGCTCTACTCTTAGCTGAGATTTGGTTAAGGTCGTGGGCGCGAGCCTAAAGTCTCTTAGGATATTGGTTTGAAGGAAGTGCCTTCCTAGCTCGTAGAACTTTAAGTTCTGAAAGAGGGCGGGGTAATCTCGTGGAATTACCGAGACGGTAGCAGTGCCAAGAGGCTTGCTCCGACTCTAGAATTGTGAGGTAATTCCCTGGGGAAAACACTTTCGAGGGTTAAACTAGAGCATATGGGAAATCAAGCAGAAGCATAAGTCCTCAAGGGAATAAATACATACACATCGCTTGATCAGTCAATATAGAAGCCAATCTTAATGTATACATACATGCATTCATTCAGTATTCCATTTCAAATCACAAAGCAGGAAAACACTTTTCAGAACTAGAAGATGTGATGTGACTGCTGAAAGGGGTGCCTATTTCCACCCAACCATAGGCTTTCACTCCAAACGGATTTACCACTGGCCACCCCCGAGCTAGGCCACGATGCTTTGAGATTGAATCTTTTCTTCAGGCTCAGTGAAAGTTAGGGACGAAGGTTACTCTCCTTCTCCCGGCTCAGTAATGGATAGGGATGAAGGTTACTCTCCTTCTCCCGACTTAGCCTCTAATTCCTGCGATCAGAAGTCACTCTATTTCACAGTTCTTTCTCGAACCCAAGAGCTTAGGCTCCTGTCTTTGCACTCTTCGCAGGTCTTCCTTTGCCCACCATGCCTTCCTTTCTTACCTTCCTCAGCAAGATTGTGTGTGGCCCGAATTCCCAGTCTGTGGTTAGGTCTGGAAGCCTTATAGATGGGCGGTCTACCCCATCCCCTCATTAACTCTTGAGGAGGTCTTCCCACCTACCAACCTGACTATAATTCATTCATGGGTCAGAGGGTTGTTCTGAGCCTGAGCAATTAAAACCAACAAAGTACTGGTATGGTGGAGGTTAACGTAACCATTCCTGGTTCCCTTCACCATCTCCTTCATAACATTCACGGTCTCTCTTAGCACACCCCCTTTCCAACAGTCATGCAACACTTATCGATTTTCTAGTAAATAACATAATTTCCATTCATCGACCTTTTATAAAAAGGTCCATCAAATAAAAAATTCACACATATTGAGTTTGCAATAGTCTCTTGGCCAATATAGTTATATTTACAAACTGGGGGAAACATGGTGTTACAACTACACTTCTTGATTTATCCTAAATACCATCCTCAAAATGAGGAGAACTGTCTAGAATATATATTACAAGAAAAAAAAATCGGTGTGACTTGTAAATTGAGTATTGGAAAGCTATGAATAAACAAAAAAAAGAGCATGCATGTAATCACCTGTAATGTTCCCAAACAGATTTGCTTGGAACATATTAAGTTTTAAGGTTTTATGGTTGTGGTATTTTGTCAAACACTTTGCAGATTTGTGTCTTCTTGAGTTTCATTGGGTTTATGGTGATGGTTCTTGTTGTGTTTGTAGTGAATAAAAGATAGCAATATATCAATGGAATATACTCAACAAGATGCAAGAAAAATAACAAAAGAAATAGCCACAAATACCTCAGATCTGATTTTATTTATAATAATAACTGACCTCATACAAAATGGAGTAGATCTAGAATACATATAATATAATAGAGTGTGTGGTTGATGATGCCTCCAAGATACAATATAGAGATGAAGATCTAGGCTTCCAAAATCCTCTCCAAGTTTAATACCAAGTAACATTGAAGTCCAATTGTTACCCTCTGTTGTAGGTGATGCCCTCTCTGGCACAATGCGCACTTCCTGGCTAGAATAGATCACGAAAAGTACAACCTCCTCTATGATGGCCTCAAACCACTGCAAAACTCTGTGAGAAGATAGATTTGGTGATGACAAGAATATATGAGTAGTCTTTGAGTTGTAGCTCAACTGGAAGACCTCCAAACAACAATTTCTCTAAGAAAGATGCACCCTCACTAGCTCAAGCAAGCCAATAATTCGGCCTCTAAGTCATTGAAATCAAATGCCAAACTGTATATCGGGGAATAGGAAACCCCTATGATAAATATCCAAATGGTTGGGAGTGATATCCCACTCAAAATCACTGGATCCCCTAGGAACAGTGCACCCTCCTACAGAGAAAACTCACCCCTCTGGAAGCTAGAATGAATGGATTGAATAATCCTCTCAAAAATTGATGGAAAGAGGCACTATGGTGCTAGCAAGCAAGCCGAGAGAGAATGTGACAGCAGATCTAACTTTCCCAAGCCAAATCGAATTGTTCTTCCTCAAGATGATGCGCCCAACCTACTGAAAACCCCCACAAGTGCGCCCTGCTTCCTCAACTGCTCTTGTAATTGAATATAACTGATGTAGAATGGTGAGGGAGTAATCTTTCACCTCCTTGGCCAAGTTTGGATCAGGAAAGGTGGGATCTTTCACCACTAAGATGATATCTAGGGTTTGTTCAATCAAAACCCTCAAAGCCCCCAAGTATCACGGGCTCTCTAGCAAGAAGCTAGACATAAAAATGATAATCAACATCTTCAGAGAATAAAAGCCCCTATCTCTCTTTTATCCCCCCTGTTCACCTTTTCCCTCCAAGTTACTTTTACTTTATTTTTATTATTCTTTAATTAGATCACTTTATTAATTAATTGGCCTTTTTGCCTCTAAAAAGTGATTTATTCATCCCTATGGATTCTCCGACCACTGAAAGTCACTTCTCATCATCTAATCCTGTAGTGCTCTTCCTCCCAGTTCTGATGAGCTATTGCACTAAGAGGTTTCTCCAAGTATTATGCCCAAAATGACCTTCTTAGTGAAATTAATTAAAATATGACTCATAATAACTCAAATTTACAGAAATTGAAATGCAACGGAACCAAATCCAAGCTGTGCGGAATGGATCTTGATGATGAAATAAGAAGAACGATTATATTTTTTGGGGACATTTGCCCAAAATCCGACGAGAAATTGTTAGATCCACATATTTGAGTGATTATTTCTATATAATCCGAGTGTTCTAGGGATTTTTCAGCATGCTGAATCCATATATGCATTCAGAATGGATTTTAAACAACAAAAAATAGTGATTTCGTGCAGATTTATGTTGTTGGATTATGACAAAAAAATCCATTTCATAGAACAGTTAGACAACGCCATTTACTAGTTCTTGACAATAATTTCAAGAGGGAATTAGATTAAGGACTATGAGAGGCTATTACAAATTAGGGATGAGTGTATTTTATGTAGAAGAAGAAGAGTCCATGAGGTTAGGAAGGAAGTTTAGACTTGCTCCTTGCTAGGTGATGTGTGAGCCTTATGAAGGGACTTTATCTCAAACAAAAACCAAGAAGCGACTACTAAATCTCAATAAGAACAACCTATGGCCTTTATTCTACCACAATTATAGAGTTGAATGTGTAATTCAATGACAAAGAACCTACCTGATTACCTAGAGGATAATATATCATAGAGTCTAGGTTCTAATAGAAATTGGATAATATCTCGCCTAACTACTTGCTAGTGAAAATTTAGAAATATGCCCCTGTACTCGATATGGTCAGGAGTGGAGTAGGATGGATCCACGATAACTATGGAAATGGAATTCTCGAGGAGGTATTAAGTGGTATTTTGGTGTGCCAATTGAAATGCGAGAACACGAGCATGGTGGSTTGGTTAACATTATAGACAAATACTTTTCATGATATGAAATCTAAGTAAGGTATGGGCATTTAAATACATCTTTAATTTAACAATGTGATTTTTATGTGATCTTGATGACCATTCCTTGAAATGCACCCACTAATAATTCAAATAAGGGCAATATAGAAGGGTTTCATTCCTAATCTCACTTGTACGATACAAGGGGATTCCTAGGCAATTAATCACTTTGTATGGTGCGAGGGTGAGTGCCTTAGCACTTGGCACTCGTACTCACTAGGATGGGGTTGAATAGGTGCAAGGAGACTTATGTTAGTAAGTGGAACTTGCAATGTTCCTTTCGGAAAAGGGTGATATGTAAGGTCATGATGGATTCAACAAAATGACTACGAGAGGCTTACTATGTTGTGGGTTATTCAATGAGGGTAAGTGCAATTAAAATGACTGTGATAGAGCTAGGTTATGACTAGTTTGGGGAAGCAACTCTGATAGGTAAGGTCTAGATTGGTTTGAGGAAGCGACTACGATAGGTAAGCTCATGACCCACTAGTGAAGGCTTGGAGCAAGTTTTCCAACACGGGGGGGACGAATATATCTTCCCATTGTCATTAGGTTTCATGACGTGATGTCCTAACCTATATGGAAAGGATCATTCACATGAAGACCAATTGCAAGGATAAAAAGAGATACAATACCTCTCCTCTCTCTACTTTCTATCTTGCAATGCAACTAGGTTTGGGTTAAAGCTAAGGATTATAGTATATAGGTTGAGGACACCTCTTGTGCTAAATCTCATGAAAAAAAATAAAGGATATGGGCTTCTTTCCATCCTTAAAAAAAAGTGTCCCACATGCGCATATGGGTATGTTCTGAGGTCGATAAAGAGGAAGAAATGGTTAAAGATGAAGATGAATCCTTTAATTTTTAAGAATAAATAAAATAAGATAATTCATGTAAAGAGCATGGTAATGAGTGTCAAATACATAGCTTGGCAAGTATCCAAGTTGATGTGGAGAAAGAGTGCATTACTATAATATAAAAGAGAGGCCCAATGATTAAGAGATCATATTTGATGTGCACGAGGAAGAAATCATGCTAGAAAATGAAGAAGTAGTATTTAAGTCAAGTGTGGATGTAAAATATCAAATGGTAGATGGGATTATTTGACTCCCAAAATATGTTTTTTTGGTTCATTTTGTTGCATAAATAAAGGATGGAGATTTTGTAGTAGAAGAGGTGGAGACAAAAAGCTACTAGAAAAGATGAGAAATTGATGGGGTTTCCTAATCTTTGTAACATATTGTCTTCTAATTTGTTATTGGATAAATAAGACAATGTAGATGTTGATTTGGGCAGAGTTGATAATGAACATGAAGAAGAATTGAACATGGTGGCTATGGTGAATACCACAAGAGAATTTGTAGAATATCTTGAAAGAATATTGAGTTGAAAATATCTAAGATGTATATCCTAGGAACAATGAGAAGTATTCTACCAAAGAAGGTCAATGAGGAAACCATTATAGAAGAGTCGAAGGTAGATGGTTGCAAATACAAGAGTGAGGAAGTTGTAGCCAAGGAATATTATGTGATGGTGTATAAGTGGGAGGAACGGGAGGCAATAAGCCTTGTTGGGATAAGGAAAACTGAGTAAGTAAGCCCCATTGGGATGGAAAATTTTGGAGAGGTGAGGCATAGTGACTTAGAATTACATCCATTTGAAGATATAGTGACCATTGAGAATAAGTGCATAAGGTTTAAAAAACATTTGTGAAGTTGGACAAGAAGAAGATAGAGTGGAAGGTGTGCTTAAGGTGTTGTCTACAACAAAAGGTTGCAAAGATGAAGAGAGGAATGAATTAGAAGAAGGATGTTGGAATGAACAATAGTTGTTGATTCATATACAACCCTATGATCATGATACTAATGTATATTCCAATAGGAGTCTAATGTAGGAGCATCCCTAGTCTTGAAAAGTATCCTGCATATTTAAATAGGCTTGTCATGTTATATTTTGTTTTTAGTAGAAGTGGCGTAGGTTGGACAAGCCTTTGGAATGAAATTTTAATAATTATGGTTTAAAGTTACCATGTTTTTTAGTAGTCATGGTTTATCTTGTAATAATGGAATTTAGGAATGGGATCATGGCATGCGGTAAAATTGGTTTTGTAACATACCCACCCCCCTAAGTAGTGTTAAGGAGGTGTGGTAATTAAAACTTTTCCTTGTGTAGATAGTTTCAAATTCAGTTTTGAGCTTATGATGCTATTCTACTTATCGAGAGCTTTCCAACGACCGTAATCTTGCTCAATTTCGAGCTCCAAGCAAGGAGTTATGGCCCTTTAAAGTTTTCCAAGGGATCTCATCTCTCCTGCCACGTCATTATTCATATAGGTGGCATGTCACCTATACCTACATGGAAATCGTATAGATCAATGTCATCTCTTGTATGTACATCCTTTGATTTTCACACTTATCGAAGTAAAATTCCCTTTTTTGGCTTATCGCACCTTTAGAAACTTTTAGTCGCATCCAAAAATATTATCTTTGGTGTTGTGTCGTATTCCCCCAAAATTTTGCCTTTACACCATTTTGCAAGTGAAAGTTATTTCTTGTAAAATAAGGTGTTCCTTCTTCTTTTTTATCACATCATCAAAATTTTATGGTTTGCGACATGTCACGTATGTTATCACTATGTAATTTCCAGAGGTTGTAGAAGAAATTGACAAAGGTAACTAACAAACCACTTTGGAAGTTGGGATCTAGCCCTACCAACTTCAGTTAGGCTAGTTATGACAGTTCAAATTTTGTTTGTTTGTTTAAAATAATTAGCTGAAAGAATGCTTAATTTTCCATTGGGCTATGGGGTTTGTACTTAAAGATGAGGATAAATTTCATATTTTTATAAGGTTTTCTCCATAGGGCAGGGTAGTAAAATTGTTGGATCTATTCAGATTAAATGGAATGAATAAGAAGGAAAAGATGGGAAAATCCACTTAGCAGAGGAGCAGTTAAGAATTCCTTCACTCAGTTTCAGATGAAAAACATACAGATCATTAAAAAACCAGAGACAGAGCATATGAAATAAATTATGTTCTTTTGACTTTCTTTTAATGATTAGAATTGGAAATACATGAAATGATTACACAGAATGAGAAAACATTTGACAAAGAGAGAAAGACATCACCAACAATCTGACACAAGAATCCCGTGAATAAGCCTCTTTTATTACTGGTTGATCCTTTGAAAAAATTACACAATAGCTCCTGGGTGCAAAAATAATCCATAATACTTTGAAGAGAGAAATATTTATAAAATTATTTACATCAGATCTTGTCATAAATGACTAGGATATTATGGAGGAATATCTAACTAACTAGATCTCTAAAATACAAAATACAGGGATTTGTTGATTTGCTCATATCCTTTGTGCTGATTTGGTGGAAGTGGTTGGTGACTCATCTCTTTGACTTTGGCTGGTTGTTCCATGCTGACTAGAACCTCAAAATTGTCTTTACTCAAGTAAAGCGCATAGATCTTCCCATCTCTTTTTACCTGGGATGGAAATCTTGAGTAACTTCATGTATATCTCATCTATTTCAGTATACTTGGCAAAAGTAGGATTAGTTATGAATATATGTTTGATCTCATGCTGAATACTCAAGTCCAACTATAGTGTCTCCAAGAAAGATTTACCAGTAATGCTTCCCTGTATCCCTGTAAACTTTGAACTGTCCTTTGCCACTGCACTCATTTTTTGTTTGTAATAAGATAGAGTGATCAATTTTCCATTTAGTACTAATAATCCAAGAAGACCCTTCTTATGTAGCAGTTCAAACTCACTGAAAAATATATGCACACCTATATCCATCACTTGAGCTTTTTCCTCTAGCTGCAACATCAATCCTTTCTTGGTTAGGACCTTATTGATCTCAAGGATGGTCTCTGTTTTGTCTGCAATTTCTAGTTCTTCTAACTCCTGCTTGTTTTTGGAGTTTATAAATCTGATGAGTTCAGTGGTCTCTGTGGGTCTTTCTCCTAATTCTTCTTTGATGATCTCAATTGCTTCACTGGCCTTTTGTACTAATTCATGTTGTTCAAAGATGATCTGTATGGATGGCCGGATTTTCGACATGGACTTGCTGATATCCATCCAAATGTTTTCCTTAGCTTGGGTTAAGGTCTTTTCCATGGCAATCTCTTTCTGTAGTTGTTGTAATTGTTGACTAAGCCTTTGAGACTTACGCATCTCTACCTGGTGACTGGCTTGGAACATTGACTTCAGCTGCTACAAGTTCTTTACCACTTTTTGCAATTTTCTGATCTCTTCCCCTTGGATGGACATGTCTTCCATGGATTTTACAAGTTTCTCAGATGCATCTCAAACTTGTACTCGGATTGTTGATGGAATCTCTGCCGATGTAGATGCTTCTGTTGTTCTAATTCCCGTAAGAGGGAATGCCTCCAATGGGACCATGGCCATATGCACATTATGTTCCTTTTCCTTTATCAATTTATCCATTTCTCTTATTTGTGCATTCTATTCCATGATTAGCTTCAACGTTTCTTCTTTGTGGGCCTTCAGTTTCAACCACTTCTTTGGCTTGTGAATCCTCTGTAGCTGGAAGCTTCATATGATTTCTCAGAGATGCTATATCCACATTCTTATTTTTTATTAATTCCTCTGTTGCCTTGACATTTGTTGGGTCATACCCAATCTTCAACACCAATTCTTCTAATGATTTGATTTTGTTGTCCTTGGCCAAAGAAGATATTTTCTCCAACTTCAATTGGGACTGAATTTTGTTCGGGGATACCTGTAATTTTGAAGCAGTCATTGAGGTATTTGTCAAGGTAGAGAATATCATCTCTCTTGTCTGCCTATGCATGTCCATTTGGTCCACTGGATGGACATCCTTTACATTAAACTCAAAGGCAATCTTCTTATAATCTGCAGTTGTCTTAGGATGGGGCACTTGTGCTTGCAAGAATGTCATTTACATTCTTACTCTCTCTGTGTCAAATGTTGACAACAACTTGTGTTGAGTGGAGGTCTGCTTCTAGAACTAAGCATATGTTCTATTGTTGATGAGCTCGTTTCTTTGCTTGATCTATTTATACTTGTAAAAAATGTTTGACTTTGTTTGTGCATGAGTTGATTCAACTGTCAGAGTAGTGTCTATCTATCTTTGAGATGTTGGTGTAGACACTATAAAATGACTATCTGAGTAGGCTGAAGAATGTGGTCCCTCCATAACTATAGTGGACTGCATTTCTCCTTCCTTGAGCAAGTCTGGTGCATGACTGGTCTTGGTCCTCTTTCTGTAAGCTTGGAAGTCCTCGACTGATACCTCTGTGGCTGAAGGAGAAACCTCCTTTCTTTCTCTCTTCTCTATTTTCTTTTGAGGTGTGTTGGTATGTGAAGTAGTGACAGGGGCAGGCTATTTTTTTGTTTCTAGCAATGTGTTTTCCTACCATTCTGTCTGGTTCATATACTTCTCCACTTCTGGCTTCTATGTGTGATCATAAGGAGTGCTCCTTTGTTTGACTCTGAGCTCTGAGATGACACCAAATGGGTCATAAGCCCAAGTGGAACAATGAGTAAACCTCATCTATTTCAAGAGGTTGTCTGCTTCTTCCCCTGCTGATCTACTCTTGCAGATGAAAGCGTCAATTTGAATCTTGATTCTGAGTTGTTGCTTCTTATTTGCTGCAACAAAGTGGATGTCATCTGAGTTCATCATCTGCCTTCTGTATTCCAGTGCAAAAATCCTTACAGGGAGGTATTTGGGCATTCTGTAAGGTGGAATTTCACACCCATACACTCTTATCTTTGTATGGTTTTGGTATAAATACCAATCCCCTATCTTAGCTAGATCAGAATGGTGCAAGATTATCTGAATTTCTTCATTAATTCTTGGCTCTGTGCTGTTGTTCAACATGCAAACAACTGGGTGATAGAATTGGTCTATGAATTCCTTGAGACAGTACTCTGTTGAATTTTTCCTCACCAATGAGGTCCATGAGGTCACTGATTGTGGGCTCCCTTCCTGATTTAATTTCTGCAGTGCACAGGGAAACATGTCTGACTGAAAAAACAAGAACATATAAATCAAGACTGAGGAATATTTGAACATTCCTTCAGTTGGGAATCTGAAAAGCTGATCATGTATGTTATCAACCAGAAATTGATTGAAAATAAATTTAATTGTGGCTCTTTCTTCTGTGGAAAAAGATAGATAGAAAACCTAGGATAGGCTCATCTACCCAATCATCTGAGTAATAACCTTAAAGGTAACAAAGTATGGAAATGAGTTGGTTGGCTTTGAATGTGAAGATGGAGGATGAATACGGGGGATTTTTCTTGGGCAATTGGGCGTCTTCTGGTAGAAAAATCTCAAAAATCTGGGCTCTTTGGGGGAAGGTGAGCTTCTGGTATAGGTCATTTAGGACTTCAATGGAAAACAAGATCATAGAGTCATTTCTTGGTATTTGAAGCATCTGGTCAATGGATTCAGAGGTAATTATGAACAGGGTTTCACCAGAGGAGGAAACAATGGCCCTTTGGCTAGGTGAATAACGAGCTTGGCATTTGAGGGTGAATTCGGGGAAATGGTGGGTTTGAGGGAACATATACATAGGTAAATTGGACTCTAAGAGTCCAATTTCATCGCTCTGATCCAGAAATATGTATTTTAGCCAAGAGTGCAATTTGAAGAAGTCGAATTCGCACCTCGACTCTGTGATTTTATAGTCCTTATCCGCCAGAGGGATGTGATCTAGGTCGACAGGAGGGGGAAGGATCGGGTTCTCAGATGTATCAACGGATTTGGCCTTGGGAGCCATGATTGACAGAGCTTAAGGTAAATCAATGGAAGAACTAAGATTGCTCGGGGAAAATGCACATGTTGACGGTGAAATGTTGTGGCAGTTGGATTGACAACTTGTTTTGGCGCGGTTTCCACGGTGTATGTATCGACAAATGATGTTATAGGATGATGAAACGAGGTTTAAACAATGTGCAATAGGTGTCCGTTATGGAGCGGGGTGGTTATGGGGCGTTTAATGATCACAAGAAGCATTTTGATTGGGTAACGGGTATGTAGGATGGGACGTATGGCAAGTGGAAGTAAGGTATGGTGGCAGAGTGAAGGTGAGTGGTATTGGGAGGATTTCGGAGGGGGGGTAGGTGGT